>BPLR01014480.1:0-74676 GCA_021605095.1 Caerostris extrusa
GTTACGTATTGCTCAACAACAACAACAACAACAAAAGCCTGTGAATTTCAGATTATCATTTTTCTATAGTAAAATACAAATATTTTTAGATATGTTTTTATATTCATTTTTCAATACTGAGATTGAAACATAAAAAATATCGAAAAATATTTTGTCAGTTACAAAACAAATAGACATTCGAAAGATATGCAAAGGACCATTCTTTCAAGTCCCTAGCTCTCATTGATAGGAAGTGGAAAGGCTTTAGTTATATGAATGGCAGTTCTAAAAGATCCTTATAAGCAAATTACAAATTTTGAATTTCAGCTCTGTGCAAAATGGTACACACTACCTACCATTTCACAGCATGTGAAGTACTCACTAGTCACAAACTAAGAGAACCACAATATTTGAACAGAAAACATCGGTATAATATACCAGTAGATCAATGCATTGCGGAGTTGTGTGCCCTAGTGCAGGGGTCGGCCACTCAGGCTCGCGAGCCACATGCGCTCTTTGTATGTGAAGCTGCGGCTCTTTAGTTCCATAAATATTTATTTTATCAAAAAAAGCATTTAAAAATCGTACTGAATCGGATTAACGAGGGATTAGGCACCGATTATATCTCTCAGCCACTTGTACTTCGCACCGCACTCAAAGAAATAACAGTACTACTGTTGGATATTACCGCGAAAGTGTACTCGCGAAATGACAATGGATGAAACATGGCTCCATCATTCGCTACCGGAGTCCACAATCGACAGTCAGCCGAGTGGACTGCAAATGTGATGAACACTAAAAATACTATAACTTCACTAAAAATGCGAGTAACTCCACATACTAATAGTGCAACAGCTAATAATTTATACACGTGTCTTTTTGGCTGTTAGGCTAACTAAAAATCATATGGATTTCTTCAAATACTAGTAGTGACATCTGGTGTAAGTCATTCACATGAACTTTTCAGCTCACCTGTTATTTATTGGTTATAAATGAAAAAATTTTGTGGCTATTTAAAAACTTTTAAATTTTGTAAATTGCCATTTTTAGTCATTCTTCCGAATCAAAAGGCTGCTTTAGACCCTCGCCCTAGTGGATAGTCTTTGAATCTCTTAATGCATACTAATGGCTGCTTTTAAAAACCGGGAATAAGAAATAAGTAAATACTATTTAAGTTTGGAGAAAAAACTTTTACTATGAAGTTATTTTTGTTAATTCATCCCTTCTTTATATCCCACTTCAACATTTGATTATTAGTCCTTTTGATTTGCATATCAGTACATAAAAAGCAAAAACTCAACTTCTTTTATTATTACATTGCCTCAAAAACCAGACAAAATAATATGGCTTTTTTATCATAGCTATAAGCTGAAAAGTTCGATAAAGTGTTTTGTTAAATATTTATGAGTGTTTTGTAGTTTTAACTTTATAGAACAAGATTAATATTTTATTTACTTGAATGGCATTATAAAATGAAGTATATATAGATTAAATGCTGGAAAGTTTTTATTCTTCTTATATTTAAATTTGTCATTTTATTTTCGGCTAAAGAATCTAGAATGATAAATCTAACTATTCTATGAACCACAATAATTAAAGGACAATAATGGAATAAAAATAGCACTTTCAATAATTTTAGATAAAACAAAAAATGTGAATAGAACTATATTATACCTAATTGTCGTATTTATTGCCCATTTCTTGGATTGTTTCTCTTTTCTATGCATTTATAAAGAACTACAAAGTGTTGATATCTAAAAAATGTATGCTAACACCCAACATTATCTCTTAATTTACTAAATTATAAAAATAACATTTTCTAATAACAGAATAAATTCCCTATAGGCATAAAGTTAATGATTAACTTACTGGATGTATTGAATTTTCTGATATTTACAGAATAGTTAAACGACGTTAGGCTGTTAAAGTATCAAAGCTTCACTTTTTAATGACATTATCTGCATTGACTAAAATAGTTAACGCAAAACCATCAGCGGAAGGTTACAAAAGAATTCCCTGTTGCACCTAAGGAATTGAAATTCCATGTGCCGTTACAGCCGATACAGAAATATCGAATCACTGCAAGATCCTTCATTCACCTTAGATAGATAGAGTCTCTTTCTTTTGTTTCAAAAATTTGGTGTTAAATTCCACATAGACGCATATTTACTGAAATGGCTGGGTAAAGATATTTAGTATCCGTAGTAAATTTCTATTTTAAGAATAAGAATTCTTATTAGGTAAAAATCTATATTATTATTATAGAAAATAAATATTATTAGGCGAAATGTTATTATAAATATTATTAGTTAAATATTATTATAAATACTATTAGGTTAAATATTATTATAAATACTATTAGGTTAAAATTATTAGGTTATTTCAATTTATTTTTACTAGTATTACATACCATATAATTTCAATACAATTTAAGTTAAATATATATGGCTTTTTTCCACTTTTAATAGTAGGAAATGAAAACTCTAAATAAAATGTTAATCGGCTTAATATTCATAAATTATGTTAGTATGGTTGTATTCACTTACAAGCGTTTTTTTATTAATAAACGGTATTTTACAATAATTTTGCTAAGATAAATTAAATTAAATAAGAAATCGAAATTTCTAAGAACAAGAATTTCTAAATAACAAACACCAAAATTATCAAAATTTTAATTTTAATTAATGATTTTCAAATCCAATACATTATCAAAACCCAAACACTGTTAAACAAATATATAGTATTATGATATTTTAATGCCCAAATTTATAAAATATACAGTGGTAAAGAGTAAAATATATAGGCTAATTTAAGGCATTTAAGTCATAAGTAATCTAAGTAATTTAATCTAAGCAAGCTAATTTAAGGCATACACTAATTAAGGTAATATACTAATAATAAATACACGTATTGATATGGAATAATGTACTGTCCCTTTTTGAGAATGAAAATACAAAAATATCTTACAATAGTACAATAAAAAAAATAAAGTTTTAAATACTTTTCTAATTATTTTTCACATCCTTCTCTAAATTATCCTTTCAGAATTTAAATAAAAGGATACGCATTGAAAATTTTTCCAAACTTTAAAGGTTGATGATGTTATTGTTTCATTTTTAACCAAAATTCCTTTTAAAATAGAAAATCAAACAATTAACAATCAAACAATCCTTAAAAGAAATAGTTCTACACAATTTTTAAATAAATAAATTGCTGTCTTCTCTTCTGAAACATCTCCTTCTATTCTTTTAATCAAAATTGAATTCTAACCGAATTATCAACTGAAACTTCTAACTGATACTCATAATTAAGTTGTTGGAGAAGGATAATGATTTAAAATTCCAAATGAACAGCTTCAATAATTAAGCTAATGCGTTGGAGTCTTCTCGATGTAGATGTATTCATTTAGAATAATATCCTGTGTCTATTTGAGAGTGAGTGTAATACAAGTTTATTCCTTGATCGAGTACTTTCAGGGAAGTATTTAGATTAGGGGGTGGGGAGATACGAGAAATATTCCCCATCTAGATGCATTACTTAAATTAAATAGATACAAATTCACTAAGGAAGAAAGGAATTCTGGCAAACAAGAGGGAATCAGAAAATTGTTCCAGGTTTGGTATTGTGAGGGTATAAATTTATGAGCATAATAACAAAAACAATTTTCTTGGGGATTCTTTGTTTTATGTTGAACAAATAAAAAGAATGAACATCTTAATATAAATAAAAAAAAGGGAATAAAAATAAAAGCGAAGGAAGAAAATACATCAGTATAAGAGACGTTAAATGCAGTGGAAGAAACTTGCAAAAACCATTTCAGCATTTTTTGAAATCTTAATAAGATAAATCTAAAAAACACAGAAGGGAACTTTATTTTTAAGCATTTAGAAAAACAAAGATTAAAATGTAAATTTTCTCAATATTTCGATCTGTTTATAAAATTCTTGATAAAGAAAACTTTTACTATAATTAACGATCAATAATTTCAAAATTTGAGACTTTACTGTCCTGTACATATTTTAGTTTTAAATATATTTATGCTTTTTCACGAAATAACGTCTGACATTTTTTTCTAGATCACTATTTCTTTTATTGAAATTTACTTTTATAAAGTTTATTGAAATTTCAATTCTATAGCATTTAAATAATGTTTCTTTTTCTGCATATAAATTATTTATTTCATTTTCAACATAGATTTTGTACCCTAATCTTAATTTTCTTTTGAATGTGGTATATGCTATTATGATGCTAGATGTGGTGCTTAAAATTTCTGTCCATATGAAAATTGTTTTTTGGTAAATAATCATATAAAATATAATTGTTTCTATAAATATTTAAATATGCTTAAACACGATTTAAAAAATGCTAACAAACATCCAAATAAAATACATTTATTAATAATCATCCAATTATTCTATAAATATTTAAATATGCTTAAAAACGATTTTAAAAAAGCAAACAAACAACCAAATAATAATCTAATCCATTTATTAATAATAATCCTTTTATTCTATAAATATTTAAATATGCTTAAAAGGACTTAAAAAGAAAACAAATATCCAAATAAAATTTTTAAAGGCAAATGCGGATCAAATGTTGTAAAAAAGCTGAAACATATTTCCATCATTATTTATTGGATGATATGATAATAAATGATTGGTAAATGTATATTTAGTAATTATCTAATTCATGTCTTAATTTTACCAGCTATCATTCTCAATATGAGTAATTACTTTAGATTATGGTATATTTCTCGCAATCTATGATTTTCTATCAACACACATTCTGCTCTTCCTTATAAGAGTTGACGCAAAATAAGGAAATCTTTCATGAAATAGCACATACAAAGAAAAAAATCAATTTAATATTGTTGGTTTGAAACTCAAGGGGCCTGATGGCCGAGTGGCTAGCGCTCTGGCGTTCGGTTCAACAGGTATCGGGTTCAGATCCCGGTGTTACCATGGATGTTTGTAGTGGTTCGAATCCACTTTAAACCGTAGGTCCCGGTCTAATAGGATCGTTGAGTGTTGCGAGGGCATTGTTACTCCTCTTCCGTGGCTGACCATCAAGTTACGCGCACCCCCTGGGTAATGCTAAGTGAGTAACATCAGTGCAGCGCTTGCCTTAAGGCACATAACAACAAACTGTCTTAAGTGTTTGCCAGCTACATCAGAAAAAAAAAAAAAAGTTTGAAACTCAAAAAAATTCCTCATTCAATACCTATTCTACTTATAAAGATAATTTATTTTGATAAATATAGTATTCATAAGACTTAATAATTTAGAAAAAAATCAAAAGAGGTTTTTCTGTGTATGTGCGTAACCTAACACCTATGCACAATAAAATATGCAAAAGGTATAAAAGAAAAATAAAAAATAATAAATGTTCATTTTTTAATTTTCAAAATTCATGAAACAAAATAGTAAGAAAGAAATATCAAAACAAATATAAAAAAAATAAAATATATGTCTACATTAAAATATTGATAATTTTTATATTTAATAAATATATATCGTTATTAAAAATATCTGTAAAATTTGAAATCAAAAAGAAAATTATTTGATTCTAATTGAAAACATAAAAAATGGATCTAATTTCAAATTTACCGCGATTACAAATTTCAACATAAAGCATTGAGTACATATTTAATATTAATATTCGATTACCTACTTTAGGTTATTAATATAATGTGTCACAGAATTGTCATATATTAATATAACTGTTTAATAAATTATTTATAAATTTTCAGTCAGTGAGTGCAACTTAATATATATTCTTAAATCATGCATTGCTTACTGACTTCAAATTAAAGTAAATGAATATAATATATATTTATCAACATAAAATATCTCCTGCATATATTTCCTGCCTAATATATATTTATCAACTGAAATATCTGGATAGGTCATATTCATATGGTTTTCAAAATACGCGTGGCATTTGAAATCAACTAGTAAGCTAAATTATGATTATTTTAATAAAAAAAGGAAAGATTTTCCCACATTATATAGTAGTATATCCATTTCTTTTTTTTTTAATTTTGAATTCGGTAAATTAAATAATGTCTTCAATTTTTGCTTAAATGCCAATTGTTAAAAGATATTTTAAATAACAATGAGATTTTCGAAGATTAGAATGTATAATATTAAGCAAAAAATAGCAATAACAATAAATAAACTTATCATTTCTGTTTTTTTTTTTCGTCTTTAGTAATTTAGTGATGTATTTTATCAAAGCACTTATCTTGTATGATGAATAAATTTCTAGAAATATTAAGAATAAATAATAACATCACATATTAAAATCTCTAATCTGAAGTTAATAAAAAAGAATCCATTATATCCTTATTTTCGAAATATCGTGTTTATGAATAATATAATTGAAACATCGAGTTCTTATTTCCTGCATAATATATATTTTATTTATTTAAACAAAAACCAATTACTCCTTTTTTATGTTTATTTGGATAGATTATATATTTGGATAGACTTATTTGAATAGAATAAACATCTTGTAATACATGTAATTTCTTTGCCTTGAATAGTGTTTAGAATGCCTGAACTTCTGGTAAACCCATTTTAACATTAAATACAATACTTTTTATATTTGGATGATTCTTAATTTCTGTCATCATTAAAATTAATACAAACTCTATATGTTTCTTATATTTACTTTAATTATCTCGTTACATAATTATATTTTGATAAAGAAAATGTCCTCTCACCAGTTGCCTTAACTTAAAAATAAAAACGAAAATAAACAAAAAGTAAACAGAGCTTTATAAATTAAAATATAGCTCTAATCAGCAATTGCTTTATATTGATACTTACTATTATTGAAACTTACTTTAAGTTATCATAATTTAACTAATTATAGTGATATAACTGTGTAGTAAAAAATATTTCTAGATTTTTAGTGTAACTTAATATATAATACATGTATTCTTCAATCATTAAAGTTTTATTTTCAAATTAATTGAATAAATATATACCAACAAAAAATATCTGGGAAGGTCATGTTCATTAGGTTATAAAAACATTTCTATGTTTTAAAATCAATTACTAAGCTAAATTATAATTATTTTAATAAATGATGAAAACATTCTCCCGCATTATATTGAAATGCAACCATTCATTTTTTAAAAATTTTGAATTCAGTTAATTAAATAATTCCTAAAAGTTTGCTTAAATGTCAAATGTTTACAGATATTTTCAATAACAATGATATTTCGGAGAACAGAATGCATAACGCTAAGCAAAAAAAATAACAATACTAATAAATAAAATT
Source organism: Caerostris extrusa (assembly GCA_021605095.1). NCBI lineage: Eukaryota > Metazoa > Arthropoda > Arachnida > Araneae > Araneidae > Caerostris > Caerostris extrusa. Next base: position 7,267 of record BPLR01014480.1, read on the forward strand.
ATAATTTCCTTCTTTTTAATCTTTAATAATTTAGTGGTTCATTTCATCAAAATATTTATCATTTATGATGAATAAATTTCTAGAATTATTCAGAATAAATAATAACATCCCATATTACAATTTCAACTCTTGAGTTAATAAAAAGGATCTCGTTATATCCCTATTTTCGAAACATTGCATTTATTAATAATGAATTCAAAACATCTCATTCATTTTTTTCTGTATAATACATATTTTTATTTATTTAAAAAATACTTACTATTTATTTTATGTTTAATCGGTTACGGTGAATAAATATCTTGTAACACACATAATTTATTTGCCTTGAATAGTGTTTAATATACCTGAACTTCTGGTAAACCAATGTTACTTAAAACCCTTGACATTAAATATCCTACTTTTTTATGTGGATGATTCTTACATTATTAAACGAAATGCAAATTCACTATATCAGGATCATAAGGTAATTATATTTTGATAAAGAAGATGTCCTCTCACCGGTTGTCTTAACTTGAGATAAAAATAAAAATAAAAATAAAATACAGCTTTCTAATATTCATATGTAGCAAACATTCTAGGAATACCAAGAAAATACGTAATATTCTTTTGTATATTTTCTGGTCTCATCAGTTATTTATGAATGCAACGAACACTTCATCGACGGGTATGATAGCAGAGCAATTGTTTGCTAGAATGGTTTTTTTTTTCATTTTATCAAGCAATTGAATAGCATATAGAGAAAATACGAAGCTACCTACCGGGTTAGTCAATACGAGATGCTTTCATACATTGTCACGTTCGTCAATTGAGCCCTTCATATCTAAAAATATTGACTTCATAGAATACTGTAGTTTTTTTATAAATCATAAAATAGCTCTAATCAGTAATTGTATGTATTGATGTTTTTTAAAAGAGACGATGGTATTTCAGAAGAGAGCTTTAATATATTTACACAATAGACATAACTCTATTTATAACTCAAAGTTTTATTTTTTAAGAGCTTTTATAGAAGATAAACATATCAACTATATATATATAAAAACACTACTGCATTAACAGATCAATGACTCTAGTATCAAATGATTTGCACGGAAAATCCTTCACTAATCTAAATATATATAATTCTATTATAACATATTTGTAAATACTGATTACACAAATTGAAAGGAGTTTCATAAATCATTATGGCTTAAAAATATAATCTTTGAGGCATTCTTTATTTAAACACTTCAAAATTAATGTAATTTAATCAAATGTATTTGTAAACTTTATATCACTTTGAAGTAGAACCGGACATCATTTATCCATTTACTACATGGGTTTTGACAGTTTTGGTATTGATATTGTCATTTTTCTTATATGTAGCTGTTTTCTAAACAATAATCCAGTAATAATCTATATTTATACTTGATATGTTTATCTTTTACAAAAACTTTAAAATAAAACTTTCATTTATAAATACAATTACATGTATTTTACAGATACTATTAAAACGCTCTGCTTTTTATAGCTTAGTGTATAAATTTAATCAGATCAAGTATTCCTTATGAATAATTTTTTGAAAGATATATCATTTTTTTATCTTTTGTTTTACAAATAAATTAATTAAACTTGAACTTAAACTCTGAATACTTTTCGTTTATCTCAGTAAAATCAGAAAAAAATTATTTTCCTTTTCACGCAAAGCAAATTCAAAATAAAATAACCTAAGATGAATGTGCAGCAATAAAGAACTCAAAGTGTAAACAATCTCTTAATGGATTTTCCTATAAATCTATTACCCAAAACTATACTATTTATGTATATTAGTGTCAATAAATCATTAAGAATATTCTATAGCTTCAAATAAATTCTATTCTTTAATGAGAACTTCTATTGTTACATGAGATTTGATTTTCTTCTTAAGTTGAAAGAAACCCCGTTTTTAAGAACAAATTCTCGAATAAGTCTTTTCATCTTTCCTTTGAAGTCTGCTCTTAAAAGATTCAATTTTTTAGTATCTTATTGCACTTCAAGTTTGAAAAAACCTTGTTTACTGCAAATTGCTGACAAAAAAATTTAAAGTATTCATGATAACTCCATTAGTCATTTATATAGAAGTCACTGCAGATTTGTAACAGACAAAGTGTTAAGAAATTTATTCATTTATTTTTTATAGTAAGGAAGAAATAAATAAAAATAATTAAAATTGCTGCAATCAGTTTTTTATTATATCTAATTTAAAAATAACGAATTTAAAAAAGGAAGAAGTCAATTAGTCCTCAATAATTTTATTTGATCTTAAAAATTAATAATTTAGTGTTTCTATTTGTATAATACAAAGATAAATAAAAACTTTTTTATAAATTATTTTTAGAAACAATTCATCTGCAATCATATTAGAAATTTTGAATCTTTTCTTTTTCAAATTTATACCTTTCTGATAAAATTGCAATCAGAATGAAGTTAGTTACATTATTATAAGCTTCAACTGTAAAAAGGAATTATATCCTAAAAAAATTAAATATATATGCAAGTTAAAATTATGCAACCGTTTTCTGCTACGCACTGCGAGCGCTCCCTGTGGCGTTCAGGAGAAATGGTCAGTAGACATCGAGACTCTCACCCCAGAGAAGTACTGCTCAACCGGTGCTGCCTCAGAGACATTTAGTTTTACAATCTCTCATCCCGAGATTAAATATCTTTCTTTTCGGATTAGAAGTGGAATCCTTCCATGAATCTTTAATTATATGTCTTTAAATGTGCTAAATATTATATATCTTTAATTGTATGTGTATGTGGTGTTTGCTCTCACCGTGTCATAAATCTGTGTGTTCTGAAACCTGTGTCTCCAGTATCAGCCCAACTACATCCGGATTCAGATGCACAAACAACCGACAGTACTGCAATAATTAATTAATGAATTTACCATAACCCTGAATTTCATTTCAGCAACAAAATAAAATTTCATATTAATTAATTAATTTAACGAACATATCCCCATATTCGAAAATGCTCACTAATCTTCCCGATCATTATTATTTCTGTTTGTCAACAACAATGCAAACGTATTTTCATGATGCAATAGTTATAAATTCTGTTCATGTAAATATTTGATATCAATTCATTTCATCGTAAGTTAAGAAGCATTTATAATAACGTCATTAATTTATACTAAAAATTAAAATTTAACATAGATATTTTTTTTTAATTTTAGGAAAAAATTCTTCGTTCCAGTATCAAATTTATCTGATTTCTTAACTTGATAATGTTTTTATTAGATAAATTTATTTTCTTTTGATGAATATTCGACCTGCGTTATAAATCGAGATAAAATTCCCGTTCATTATCAATTTCATATCTCCTTTTACTTATTGTCATTATAATACCTCTGAACTTTAAGTACTTAAATTCACTTAAAATTCTCACCAAATATTTGCATTAGGTACTGAAATTAATGGAAATGTTTAAAAGCTTTGATTGCATTTGTTGAAAAACGCAGAAAAGAAATGTTTTAACCTATTTTTACTTCATTGGTTAAACATATCTTATTTCCTGATAAGATGATTGAAAAAGAACTATTATTTAAAAAAAATGCATTCAACAATGCTTAAAAATTCCTCTGTAAAAGGTTTGACAGGAGAAAAAACTTTAAACAGTGAAAGTCAATTTGCAAACATCTAGTACACGTCTAATGATCTTTTTATCAGGCTTTGAAAAAATATTTTGAAAAAAAACCGTGTGAAGAAAAATGAAAGATCTTTTTTTAGAGACAAAAAATTAATTTCTGTAAACTGATCCTTAATTTCATCGTTTTTTTCTAATTATTTATTTATTTAGTGACATTTTTCATCGAAATATGGCGGAATAATTATTTAAATTAATTCAAATGAACAAAAATAAATATTTTTTTTTATGTGAGAAAACATTAAATTATGTTTGGACAAAAAAGGAAACAATATCAAAGATGAGTAATTCATATTATGTGATTTTGGTCATATGTAATGGTTTAGATACATAGACATTATATATTTACTTTAAATTTGAATATATGATCTCTTTAATTTGTTAATTAAAATGTTCAATGTCTTTCATTTGTTAATTAATTTTTTTTTGTATAAACATTATATAATATTCTTTAAATAAATATATTTAGTTTACTTAGTAACATATTAAATGTTTATGTTATTTTCATAAACTCTATCACAAGCTTTTATACGTTCAAATAATGCTCTTGTTGGCAAGAAAGCACAAAGCGTGAATATATTCTGGGTATACATGTTCAGTTAAATATTGCAGTTCAGTTAATATTGCAGTTAGTTCTTTTCAGTCTCGGTGTATTTAATTTGTTCTTTCTAATTGTCCATGTCTCAAAACTCGTGTTTTACAATACACAAATATAAATTTATTTCAATGAAGAATTCTAGGAATTGAACAAGTATAATTTAACTGGAATTTCAAAACTAACAAGAAACTATCTAGCCGTATTAAACTTCACTTCGACTTTATTTGGAATCATGCTAGAATTGCTGAACTGATATAAGTGATATACAAAAAAAAAAAAAAAAAAAAAAATTTAAGTCAATCCCTACTTTTTTTCTCTATATTGCAGAAAGTCCTTTATAAATAATTTTCATTCATTTTTTTAAGTTTATCTGGCGCCATCTATTGGTAGATATATGCAACTTACGTCTAAAAAAAACTAAAATTAATTAATTAAATTTAATCAAAAGAATTAATTTTTGAAAAAACTGTATTAACATCAAGTGTCATCCACTACTAGTTCAAAAAAAATGTATTTGAACTTGAGTGGTTGAATAAAAAAGTATTTTATTAATGATTGAAAATTTGAACAAGATATATATAGGGAGAGTGAGAACTAATAACAGAATTGAAAAACGTTTTTGTCTTCCAAAATTTCTGACAATTTTAGGAAAATTGCGTTATTTTTTAGCAGTTGCAAAAACGTTGAGTGCATAAAATATTAAACACCGAAGGAAAACTTTAATTTTAAGTATTTAGAAAAGCAAAGATGAAAATGTAAATATTCGCGATATTTCAGTCTTTTTTATAACATTGTTGATAAAAAAAACTTTTACTGTAGTTAATGATCAATACATTTAAAATTTGAATCAATTCATTGTTACTTCCCTGTACGTCTTTTTTAGTTTTAAATATATGTATATTTTCATAAAAATAATATCATAATTTTAGATCACTTTTCAAATATTTATTGAAATTTCAATTCTAAAGTATTTGAATAATGTTTCTTTCTGAATATAAATTTTTATTTCATTTTAACGTAGATTTTTATACACCAATCTTAATGAATTTTGAATATGGTAGATGCTTTGATGTTTTTACATGTGGTGCTTTAAAATTCGGTCCATATGAAAATTGTTTTTACTAAATAATCAGATAAAATATCATAAATTTTGTAAATAATTAAATATGCTTAAAAACGATTTAAAAAAGCAAACAAACATCCAAAAAATAATCGTAAATAATATTAATAATAATAAATATATGATAATAATAATAATAAATAATAAATAAATCGCATTTATTAATAATACATTCGAAACATGGCATTCATTTTTCCTGCATAACCTATATTTAATTCAAAAAACACTCCACTCCTTATTTCATATTTAATCGGATAGACAGACTTTTACGGTGAATAAATATCTTGTAATACACCTAATGTATTTGTCTTGAATATCGAATGCCTGACCTTTGGGTAAGCCCACTTCAACATTAAATATAATACTTTTTTTATGTTTGGACGATTCTTAATTTCATTCATTATTAAAATAATGCAAATCTACTATATCAGGTTTCTTATGTTAACTTTAATTATCTCATAACGTAATTATATTTTTACCAAGAAGATGTCTTCTCACTTGTTGTCTTGATTTGAGATAAAAAAAAGGAAAACAAAAATGAACAGAGCTTTCTAATATTCATATACAGCAAACATTCTAGGAATAACAAGAAAATGCATAGTTTTTTTTTTGTGTATTATCTAGTCTCGTCATTTATTTATGAATACAACAAACAGTTACAACGACGGGCTATGACTGAAGAGCAATTATTTCTTAGGAATATTTTTTTTTTCATTTTATCTCGCAATTGAATGGCATATAGAGAAAATACGAAGATAACTACCGGGTTAGTCAATACGTGATACTTTCATACATTGTCACGTTCGTCAATTGAGCCCTTCATATCTAAAAATATTGACTTCATAGAATACTGTGAGTTTTTATAAATCATAAAATAGCTCTAATCTGTAATTGTATGTATTGATGTTTTTAAAAGGGGCGATGGTATTTCAGAAAAGAGGTTTACTATTTTTTCACAATATATATAACTCTAATATATTTTGAAAGCTTTATAAGATAAACAGAACAACTATAAATATAACTCATTAATAGAGTAAATGACTTCATTATCACAATATTTGCATGGGAAATCCTTCTATAATGTAAATATATATAATACTCTTATAACATATTTGTAAATACTGATATCACAAATTGAAAGGAGTTTCATAAATCATTATGGCTTAGAAGTATACTCTTTTGATCCATTCTTTATTTAAATACTTAAAAATTAATGTACTTAAATTAAATATGTTTGTAAAGTTTATACCATTTTGAAGTGGAATCGGACATCATTTATCAATATACGAAGTAGATTTTAAAAGTTTTGATATTGATATAGTTATTCGCTTCTTATTTATAGATATTTTCTATACAATAATGCAGTATATTTATAGTTGATCTGTTTATATTCGAAAAGCTTTTTTATTTATAAATAAAGTTATATCTATTGTACAAATATATTAAAATTCTCTCCTTTTTATCGCTTAGTGTATAAATTTAATTAGATCATTCATAACCTATTCGTTATGAATAATTTTTGAAAGATATATCATTTTTTATCGTTTTCTTTACAAATAAATTAATTAAACTTGCACTTAGGTAAATGTAACGTACTCAGAGTTTAACTAAAATCAGAAAAAAAAATTTATTTTTCACAAAAAGCAAATTCAAAATAAAAAAGTTTTCACCTAGTTCTTATATCCTAAGATGAATGGGCAGCAATAAAGAACTCAAAGTGTAAACAATCTCTTGATGGATTTTCCTATAAATCTATTACCCAAAGCTATACTAATTATGTATATTTCTGTCAATAAATCAATGAAAATATTCTATAGCTTCAGATAAACCTCTATTCTTTACTCAGCTCTTCTATTGTTACATGAGATTTGATTTCCTTGTTAAGCTGAAAGAACCCCCTTTTAAAGAATAAATTCTCGAATAAGTCTTTTCATCTTTCCTTTGAAGTCTGCTCTTAAAAGATTTCATTTTTTTAGTATGTTATTACACTCCAAGTTTGAAAAAACCTTGTTAATTGCTAGTTGCTCAAAAAAAAATGTAACTTATTCATGATGAATCCATTAGTCATTTATGTAGAATCACTGTAGATTTGTAAAAGATAACGTTTTTATCCGTTTATTTCTTGGAGTTAGGAATAAATAAAAATAATTAAAATTGCTTCAATCAGTTTTTCGAATATCTAATTTATAAATAACGAACTCAACAAAGGATATATTTAAGTATTCAAATAGTACCCATTAATTTGATCTTAAAAATTAATAATTGTTTTTATTGTATAATATAAGGATAAATGTTTTTATAAATTGTTTGAGAAACAATTCATTTGCTTTCATTTTAGAAATTTTGAATCTTTTCTTTTCAAATTGATTTGCTTCTGACCTTATTTTAATAAACAATAAAATTGTAATCAGAATAAAATTAGTGACATTATTATACGCTGTAACTGTGAAAATAAATCATAGTTCTCTATAAATTAAATACATTGATAATATCAAAATAACATAATGTAACCGTGCTTCATCTTACGCACTGTAAGAGCATCCCTGTGGTGTACAGGAAAAATGGTCAGTAGGCACGAGGCTTTTACCCGAGAGGAAGTACAGCGCAACCAGCGCTGCCGCAGAGACGTTTAGTTTATAATCTCTCTCCTCCTGAGAGGAAACATCTTTATTTTCAGCTTAGAATTGGAATCCCTCCACAAATCTTTTATTACATGTCTCTAAATGTGTTAAATTGTCTTTAATAAAATGTCTTTAATTATATGTGAGTGATGTCTGTGCATGTGTAATGAATCTATGTGTTCTCAAATCAGTGTCTCTAGTCTCAACATGACCACACCTAGATCCAGATGCACAACCAACCGACAATACTGCGATAATTAATTAATGAATTTCAATTCAACAACAAAATAAAATTTCAAATTAACTAATTAATCATTTAAATTAATTACTTAATTAATTTCCTCTATTAGCGGGCATATACCCATATTGGCAAATGCTCACTATTCATGAAATGCTGAACGATCAATACTATTTCGGTTTGTCAACAACACTATTTGTCAAACAGAAGCATTTCCATGGTAAACTAGTTATAAATTTTACAAAATTATTCAATTTCAAAATTTCGATGAATTCATTTACTCATAACTTAAAGAGGCTTTTATAATTCCGTCATAAATTTATTCTAAAAATAAAACTTTAGCCATTGATAAAGTTTTTTTAATATTTTGTAAAAATTCTTCTTTCCGGTATCAAACGTTGATTTCATAACTTGATAATATGTTTTTATTAGATTAATTTATTTTGCTCTTGATGAATATTCGACTTGCGATTTAAATCGAGATAAAAATTCTCCATTCATTATCAATTTCATATCTACTTTACTTATTGTCATTATAATACTCTGATCTTTACTTACATTCACTTAAAATTCTTCACCAAACATTTGCATTAGGTACTGAAATTAATGAAAAAAGTTTAAAAGCTTTGATTGCATTTGTTGAAAAGACATAAAAAAAAAAAAGTCAAACATTTTTTTTTTCAGCTACTTTTACTTCGGTTAAACATATCTTATTTTCTGATAAAATGATTGAAAAAAAAAATAATATTTAAAAAAAGAGTTACATTCAACAAAGCTTAAAAAATTTCTTTGTAAAAAGGTTTGATAGGAGAAAAAACTTTTAAGAGTGAAAGTCAATTTACACACATCTAGTACTATTATAATGATCTCTTTTATCTTTCTTTGAAAAAAATATTTTAAAAATCCCGTGGGAAGAAAAAGGAAAGATCGTTTTTTTGGGGGGCATAAAATTAATTTCTGGAAATTGATCCTAGGTTACATCTTTCATTTTATTTATTTATTTACTGAATGATATTTTTCATCGAAATACGGTGGAGCATTTATTTAACATAACACAAATGGCCAAAAGGAAGTAATTTTCTATGTGGGAAAACTTTAAAAACATTAAATTGGGTTTGGATAAAAAAGAAACAACATGAAATTCAGATTATATGATTTCGTCATTTATAATGGTTTAGACATTTTTCATATGTTTTATTTAAAGAAATATTTTTTTCTAAATAGCACATTAAATTTTGATATTATTTTCAATAATTTTATCACATGTCGCATTTACATCGCATGAGTTCCAGTAAGGCACCTGTTTGCAAGAAAGCACAAAGCGAGAAGATATTCTGAATAATGCATATGTTGGGAAAAATATTGAAGTTCAGTACGTTAGCACTTTATCATTTATTTCATTTTCCCTTGTTAGTGCTTAATTAAAACTGAGAAAAAAATCCAAAATGCATTTATATCAGTAAATTTAATATTTCTAAATTTATGTATTTATTTGCTTGTGTAATATTAATACAACTATTATAATAGCAAATATTCGAATGTTTGAAATATTCCAAAATTTACTACAGTTTCTTAATGTTTGTACTACAGTTTTTTAAATTTTTTAACAGTTTTTCTAAAAAAAAATGTGGATGAATTAAAAAAAAAAATATTATAATCTAACTAAAATTTTAATATTTAGGAAATTTTAAAAATAACATATTTGTTTATATATATGATTTTGAAAAGTGCAAAAGAAAATTTATTCATTCACTCTGCTTTCACAATTTTTGCTGATGAGCAAGTGTTACAATATAGCAATATTTCAATATATATGTACAACCATATTAGCTTAGAGTAGTTTATGGAACGGTTTTTTATATAATTTTTAATTACTTAATCAACATCGTATTTAGTTTAACTCGATTATTTTCTGAAATTTATTATTAAAAAGCCCATATTGTAGTAAAGCACAAATGATTTCAATATATAAACAGGAAAATCGAAAATTACATAACCAATTCTTAAAACACTTGCGTCGATTTAGAATAATTGTCCGCTAAATCTATATTCACTTCACATTTAATGTCAGAAAATCTCTAAAATATCAGGAAAATTAAATAATCTTTTACATTCATTAATATATTTTGTTTAGGAGATCTATTCATAAACATGACATACGAGTAAATTTAAATATTTATCACTAATTTGATTTGCTTCATACCAAAACATTTCTTAATATAACTATTATGAAAATGTTACGTGCTTTATTGGCATTTATGACAATAGCTAATGGTATTTAAATATCATAGCCATATAACAAACATAATTAATAATAACTCAACTATCGACGTTTAAATGTCATACAAATCCTAAGAAAAGTTAAAAAGATATCCGGAAAATTCATGCGTGTTATACATACATACGTATTTTATAAGTTTAAGAAATTAAATAATATACTTGTATAAATACATACAATTTAAAATTTGAAAAAAATATATATATAACAAAGGAGATCAATCTCAATCTATGCAACATTGCAAAATTTATTAAATAAGCAGACTTCGAAGTTTAACACTGATTTATTGATTGATAAGGGTAATTAAGCTAACGGTGAAAAAAATCTTCTCGCTAATTTCGATTTAATGCCTGATAAAAAGCATGATTAAAGGCACAAAATAAAACACCGTTTGATCTTTAGCAGGTGTTGCGCGTGGATCATCTACATTATTGAACTTTATGTTCAATAAATATCAAATTTTATTCTATAATTCATAAATTCATTAAACATCATGATAGTAATTTACCGTTCGCTTAGCATTATGATCATGACTCATAATATTGTTAAAAATATTAAATTTGTCAATTGCGATTGCTTTCTCTGGATTATGATATAAGAATATTATTTACCACTGATATAAATTAGCCAATTTATAAATTTTACATCAGGGAAATGACAGTATATTACCATGATTTATTTAATAACCTACAGTTATTTCTAGCAGATTTCAGTCATTTTCAACATTTCCAGAATTTCCACGCAATTTTCAACATTTCCTCAAATTTTCCAATTAAGAATGACAGATAAGTGGCTTTTATTCTTAGCAAAGATTGGTGCAAGATCAGATATATATTTATTTATATCGCAGCGCTTTAAATTGAAAAATGAATAAATTAATATTTTCTATTTTAAATACATTTAATGTATACTAATGGCTTTTTTTTTTTTTAAAAATGAATAAGAAACCAATAAATACTATTTGAAGTTTGAGAAAAAAAGCTTTTACTGAGAAGTATGTTTTACTCTTCCTATATGTGAATTTGTCGATGTTTTTTCCTGCTAAATTATCTTGGATGATAATTGTAAAATTCTCTTAATATGACTCTTTTCCTCTTTCTTCTTTTTTATAATGATTCTTATTCAAAAAAGGAATGAGAAAGCAATAAATGTTGTTTGAAGTTTGAAAATACTTTTACTATGAAGTTATTTTGCATAATTCGTTCTCATTCATATCATACATCAACATTTGATTATTAATTCTTTTGATTTACATAACTATGGATACATAAATAAAGCAATAACTCAACTTTTTTAATACTATGCATTGCCTCTAAAAACCAAAAAATAATTAATATGATTTTTTTTGATCATAGCTATATACTGAAAAGTTCAATAAAGTTTTTTGCTAAATATTTATGAGTGTTTTGTAGTTTTAACGTTATAGAACAGGGTTAATATTTTATTCACTTGAATGTTATTATAAAATAAATTATAAATGCTGGAAAATTTTATTCTTCTTTGATTTGAATTTGTCAATCTTTTATTTTCACTAAAGAATCTAGAATGATAATTCTAACTATCATATAACCATAATAGTTAAAGGACAGTAATGGAATAAAATTAGCACTTATGACAATTATAGATAAAACAAAAATAGGGAATAAAACTTTATTATAATTTAATTGTCGTATTTATTTCCCTTTTCTTGGATGGCTTCTCATTTCTTTTCATTTATAAAGAACTTCAAATGCTGATGTCTAAACAATTGTATGCTAACATCCAAGCTCTTAATTTTCTAAATTATAAAAATAAAATTTTCTAATAACAGAATAAATTCCCAACAGGCATCAAGCTAATGATTAACTTACGGAATGTATTGAATTTTCTGATATTTACGGAATATTTAAACGATGTTTATTGGTTTAGGCTGTAAAAGTATCAAGCTTCACTTTTAATGGCATTATCTGCATTGACTAAAATAGTTAACGCAAAACCATCAGCGGAAGGTTACAAAAGAATTCGCTGTTGCACCTAAGGAATTAAAATTCCGTTACAACTTATACAGAAATACCGAATCACTGCAAGATCCTTCATAGACGTCTCTTGCCTTTGGTGTTTTTTGGACATTTGGTGTTAAATTCCACATAGACGGACATTTATTGAAATTGCTGTGTAAATAAATTTAGTATTCGTAGTAAATTTCCTATTTTTAAGAATAAGAATCAACTTATTAGGTTGAAAATATATATTATTCAATTAAAAAAATATAATTAGGCCAGAAAATTATTAGGTTATTATTTATTTTTACTAGTATTGCATACCATATAATTTCAATAGCGTTTAAGTTGAGTATATGGCTAAGTTTCCATCATTTTAATAGTATGAACTGAAAACTCTAAATAAAATGTTAATCGGCTTAATATTCATAAATTATGTTTTTATGGCTGCATTCATTTACAAACGTTTTATTAATAAATGATATTTTCCGATAATTTTTGCTAAGATAAATTAAATTATATAAGAAATAGAAATTTCTTCCAAATCGAAAACAAGACCTCCCTAAAAAACAAAAACAAAATTATAAAAATTTAAATTTTATTTAATGATTTTCATTCCCATTACGCTATCAAACACAAACACTATTTAGAAAAATATATAGTATTACGATATTTTAATGTACAATATTATAAAAATATACAGTGGCAAAAGATAAAAGAGGCTAATTTAAAGTATAAGTAATCTAATCTAAATAAGTAATTTAAGGCATAAGCTAATTAAGGTAATAGGCTAATAATAAGTATACGTAGTCAACTCGCAATAAGAATAGGGGTGTCAACTCGCGGCTCACCTTGAAAATTTTTTCGGTCGTTGAGATTTATCACACATCACATAATGACAATGAAATTTATCACACATTTATCATTCATCACAAAATGTATTTATTCCATAATGGTTAAAGTAGTGAAAAACAATGCATTAAAAATACATTATGTGTTCATTATTCAAAATATAACTATCGAAATTATGAGAAAAAATTAACTGTGATTTTAAAATGTTTTGTTAAAAATGTTTTTTTTTTTTAAATTTTGCCTATTTTATTTATAGTTCACAGAATAATTAAAATTATATTCTGCGAACTCATGATGAGCTCTCATCTTGGAATATCTAATATAACAGGTTGTAATATGAATATGGAAATATAAAAAATGTCTATAATTGGGTCAAAATCTAATTTGGGAATATATAATTTTATATTTGGCCCGTGGAGTTATGATGTATTTCCAAAGTGCCCCCCAAGATCATTTGATTTGGCCAACTCTAATTTAGAATAATATCCGGCGCTTTTGGCGAAAACAAGCGTAATACAAAAAATTATCTTTCAAATTAATCCACTTTTGAAATATTAAAATAAAATAAAATAAAATTTTAAATACTTTTTTAATTAATTTCAAATCATTCTCTAAATTACCTTCCCAGAAATTAAATAAAAGAGTATCGAAATAATCTTTCAATATTTAAATAGGTTGCAAATATTTTTACTGTTTTCATTTTAACCAAAATTAGTGTTTAATTCTTTTAAAAAAGAAAATCGAATAATTTAAATTGTTTCATTAAGAGAAATAGTTCTACAATTTTAAATGAATGAATTGCTGTCTTCTCTTCTGAAACATATCTTTCGATTATTTTCCTCAAAATTGAATTCAGACCGAATTGTCTACTGAAACTTCTAACTGATGCTCATAATTAAGTTACTTTTGAAGAATAATGATTTAAAAATTCCAAATGAACAGCTTCAACAATTATGCTAATGCGTTGGAGTCTTCTCGATGTAGATGTATTCATTTAGAATAATATCCTCTGTCTATTTGAGAATGAGTGTAATACAAGTTTATTCCTTGATCGATACTTTCAGGAAGTATTTAGATTGGGGGGGGATGAGGAATATTCCCCATCTAGATGCATTACTTAAATTAAATAGATACAAATTCACTAAAGGAAGAAAGGAATTCAGGGCAAACAAGGGGGAAAACAGAAAATTGTTCCAAATTTGGTATTGTGGCGGTATAAATTTATGTCATAATAACAAAAACGATTTTTTGGGCATTCTTTGTTTATGTTGAACAAATAAAAGAATGAACATCTTATATATATATAAAGACAAAGAGGGAATAAAAATAAAACGAGAAGGAAGAAAAATACACTGTGTTATAAGTGACGTTAAATGCAGGGAAGAAACTTGTAAAAACATTTCAGCATTTTTGGAAATCGTAGTTAGAAAAGCACAGAAGGAACTTTATTTTCAAGTATTTAGAAAAACAAAGATTAAAATGTAAATTTTCTCAATATGTCGATCTGTTTATATAAAATTCTTTGATAAAGAAAACTTTTACTATAATTAGCGATCAATAATTTCAAAATTTGAGACTTTACTTTCCTGTACATATTTTAGTTTTAAATACATTTGTTTTTCAAACGAAATAACGTCAGAGAATTTTTTTTTTTAAGATCACTGTTTCAAACTTTTATTTGAAGTTTCAATTCTTTAGCATTTAAATAATGTTACTTTC
The DNA here is from genome assembly GCA_021605095.1 of Caerostris extrusa. Lineage (NCBI taxonomy): Eukaryota > Metazoa > Arthropoda > Arachnida > Araneae > Araneidae > Caerostris > Caerostris extrusa. Next base: position 22,338 of record BPLR01014480.1, read on the forward strand.
TGCATATAAATTATGTATTTCATTTTTAACATGGAATTTTACATATATTAATATTAATGCATTTTGAATGTGGTATATGCTATGATGATATTAGATGTGATTCTTTAAAAATTTGGTACATATGGAAATTGTTTTGTTGAATATTCACATAAATATAATTTATTCTATAAATATTTAAAAAGTAAACAAACATCCAAATAAAAATCCATTTACTAACAATAATCCATTTATTCCATAAATATTTAAAATTTACTTAAAATGACATAAAAAGCAACAAACATCCAAATAAAATTATTAAAGGGGCAAATGCAGTTCAAACGCTTGTAAAATAAAGCAAGCTTATTTTAATCATTATTTTTACTCTAAGAAGAAATAGATGGAGGGTAGTAATACGTGCTTATTATTTATCTCATTTATGTCTTAATTTAACTAGCTATAATTCTCAATATGATACGTTTGATTATGATATATTTTTTTGCAGTCTATGACATTTACCAACACGCATTCTGCTCTTCCTTATGAAAGGTGGCAAAATAAGGAAATCTTTTATGGAAATAGCACATACAAAAAAGCAAAAAAAAACACTGCTAGTTTGTAACTCAAAGTAGCTTATATTCCATATTGAATGCCATTCTACTTAAAAGGTAATTTATTTTATAAATATAGTATACATAAACCTCAATAACTTAACGCTTAGGGAAAAAAAACAAAAGGTTTTTCTGTGTGTGTGTAACCTAACATCTATGTACACAAAAATGTGTAAAGGCATAAAAATAAAAATAATAAAATAATAATTGCACATTTTGAATTTTCAAAATTCAAAATTGAAACAAAAATTGTAAAATTGTATCAAATATATAAATATATATATATATATATATATATATTATATAAATAAATGACTACATTAAAATATTATTTATTAAATTTAATAGAAGTATATCGTAAGTAAATATAGCTATAAAATTGAAGAAAAAAAAAATAATTTGATTATTTTCAGAAATTCTAATGGAAAACATTAATAATGTACCAAATATCAAATTTACCGAGATTAAGATTTGCACATAATAAGTTAAGTACCTATTGAATACCAATATTATATAACTTACTTTAAGTTATTAATATAACTGTCTATTAATAACAGAGTTGTTTTTATATTAATATAACTTTGTAATAAATTATTTATAAATTTTCAGCCAGTGAGTCTTACTTAAGGTGTACTATATGTATATTCTTCAATCATCCATTTTTTATTCACTTAAAAAAAGTAAATGAATATTAATCAACTATAATATCTGGAAAGGTCATATTCATATGGTTATCAAAATACTTGTATCATTTGTACAAGTAGTTGTATTTGTACAAAATACTTGTATCTAATAAGCTAAATTAAGAAAATTTTAATTAGAAAAGGTAATGTTTTCCCACATTTATAGAGTAATATGTCCATTTCTTTTTTAATTTTTTTCAGTTAATTTAGCTAATTAAATGTTTCTTCAATTTTAGCTTAAAGGCCGATTGTTAAAAGATCTTTTAAATAAAAATGAGATTTCAAAGATTAGAACGTGCAACAATAAGCAAAAATAACAATAATAATAAATAAAATTATGGCTTTCTGTATTTTCATCTTTAATAATTTAGTGGTGGATTTTATCAAAGCACTTATCCTGTATGATAAATACATTTCTAAAAATATTCAGGTTCAATAATATCACATATTTAAAATCTCCACTCGAAGTTAATAAAAAGAATCCCATTGTATCAACTATTTTCGAAACATCGCATTTATTAATGCTATGTTCGAAACATCGCATTCATTTTTCCTGCATAATATATAATTTATTTATTTAAAAAAACTCTTACTCCTTATTTTTATGTTTAATCGGATAGACAGATATTTAGGGCCAATAAATACGTAATAAATCTATTCGTTTGCTTTTGATGATTATGATATTTGGATGATTCTTAATTTCTTTCATTATTAAAAGTAATGTAAATCCACTATATCAGTTTCTTATCATAAGTTTAATTAACTCATAACGTAATTATATTTTGATAAAAGAATATATCATATCACCGGTTGTCTTGACTTCAGATTAAAAAGAAAAAAAAAAAATTAAACAGAGCTCTCTAATATTCATATGCAGCAAACATTTAAGGAGGAACAAGAAAATACATATTTTTCTTTTGTATATTTTCTAGTCTCATCATTTATTTATGAATGCAACGAACAGTTCACCGACGGGCAATGAATGGAGAGCAATTGTTAGCTAGGAATATATTTTTTCATTTTATCTCGCAATTGAATGGCATATAGAGAAAATACGAAGATACCTACCGAGTTAGGCAATAAGAGATGCTTTCATACATTGTCAGGTTCGTCAATGGAGCCCTTCATTTCTGAAAATATTGATATCATAGAATAATATATTTTTTAATAAATCATAATATAGCTCTAATGAGTGATTTTATATTTGATGTTTTTAAAAGTGGCGACGGTGTTCAGAAGAGAGCTTTACTATATTTTCACAATATATATAACTCTATTTATAACTCAAAGTTTCAAATCTTTATAAGATATTATATTAAGATAAAATATTTATAGACTTATTTTTAAAATATTTATAAGATAAACAGAACAACTATAAATATAATGCATTAATACAGTAAATGACTTCAGTATCAAAATATTTGCACGGTAAATCCTTCTCTAATGCAAATATGTATGTATGCTTGCTATTATAACATATTTGTAAATACTGATATCACAAATAGAAAGCAGTTTCATCAATAATTAGGCTTAGAAGTATACTCTTTGATCCATTCTTTGTTTAAATACTTAAAAATGTAATTTAATTAAATATGTTTATAAAGTTTATACCATGGACATCATTTATCAATATACGAAATATTTTTAACAGTTTTGATATTGATATAGTTATACGCTTTTTATGTATAGGTATTTTCTATATAATATTGCAGTATATTTATAGTTGATTTGCTTATCTTCTACAAAGCTTTTTAACAAAAAACTTGTATTTTTAAATAAAGTTATATCTATTGTACAAATATATAAAAAACTCTCCTTTTTATCGCTTAATGTATAAATTTAATTAGATCATACATAACGTATTCGTTATGAATAATTTTTAAAGGTATATAATTTTTTTTTTTATTTATGTATTACAACGAAATTAAATAAACTTGCAATTAAACTCTGAATACCTATCATTTATCTCACTAAAATCATAAAAAAAAATGTCTTTTCACAAAAAAAAGTAAATTCAAAATAAAAATTTTCCACCAAGTTCTTATATCCTAAGATGCTGCAATAAAGAACTCAAAGTGTAAAAATCTCTTAATGTATTTTCTTATAAATATATTACCCAAAGCTATACTAATTATGTATATTACTGTCAATAAATCAATGAGAATATTCTATAGCTTCAAATAAACCTCCCAGACCTTCTATTGTTACATGAGATTTGATTTCCTTGTTAAGCTGAAAAACCCTTTTAAGCATAAATTCTCGAATAAGTCTTTTCATCTTTCCTTTGAAGTCTGCTCTTAAAAGATTTCATTTTTAGTCTCTTATTACACTACGAGTTCGAAAAACCTTGTTAATTGCGAGTTGCTGAAAAAAGTTTAACTTATTCATGATAAATCCATTAGTCATTTATGTAAAAGTCACTGTAGATTTGTAACAGACAAAGCTTTAAGAAATTTATTCGTTTATTTTTTTGGGTAAGGAATAAATAAAAATAATTAAAATTGTTTCAATCTGTTTTTTTTAAATATGTAATTTGAAAATAAAGAACTTGATTAACTTTTCAAATAGCCCTTAATAACTTTATTGGATCATAAAAATTAATAATCAAGTGTTTCTATTGCAAAATAATATAAAGATAAATGTGTTTTTATAAATTATTTTAGTAACAATTTTATCTGCTTTCGTTTTTAGAAATTTTTAATATTTTCTTTTCAAATTTATATGTTTCTGACTCTATATAATCAAAAAATAAAAATTGTAATCAGAATGAAGTTAGTGACATTATTATAAGGTTTAACTGTAAAAATTAATAATAGCTCTCTATAAATTAAATATATAGGTAATATACAAATTAACATTATGTATCCGTGCTTCCTCCTTCGCATTGCAATCGTGCTCCCTGTAGTGTTCATTAGAAATGGTCAGTAGGCATCGTGACTCTCAACCGAGAGGAAGACATTTAAAAGATTTTTCCTAACATTTAGTTTACAATCTCTCATTCCGAGAGGAAATATCTTTATTTTCGGATTAGAAGTGAAATCCTTCCATGAATCTTTAATTAGATGTCTTTAATTGTGTAAAATATTATAAATCTTTAATTGCATGTGTATGTGGTGTTTGCGCTCGTGTAAAAAATCTGTATGTTCTGAAACCTGTGGCTCCAGTCTCAACCCAATTACATCCAGATGCAACTGCACAAACAACCGACAACACTGTAATAATTTATTAATAAATTTATCATTAACCATGAATTTCATTTCAACAACAAAATAAAATTTCAAATTAATTAATTAATTTAGCGGACATATCCCCATATTAGAAAATGCTCACGAATCTTCATGAAATACTGAACGATCATTATTATTTTCGGTTTGTCAACAACACTATTTGTGAAGCAAACGTATTTTCATGATGCACTTGCTCCAAATTTTGTTCCATGTAAAAATTTAGATGAATTCATTTCATCGTAACTTAAGAAAGCATTTATAATAACGTCATAAATTTATACTAAAATTAAAATTTGACATAGATATTTTTTTTTTTTTTAATTTTCAGAAAAAATTCTTCTTTTTCAGTAACAAATTTATCTGATTTCTTAACTTGACAATGTGTTTTTATTAGATAAATTTATTTTTGGTCTTGATGAATATTCGATTTTGCGTTTAAATCGAGATAAAATTCCCCATTCATTATCAATTTCATATCTCCTTTACTTATTGACATTATAATATCTCTGAACTTTAAGTACCTAAATTCAATTAAAATTCTTCACCAAACATTTGTATTAGGTACTGAAATCAATGGAAAAGTTTAAAAGCTTTGATTGCTTTTGTTAAAGAAACGCAGAAAAGAAAAAAAAAAAAACGTTTTAACCTACTTTTAATTCGGTTAAACATATCTTATTTCCTGATAAAATGATTGAACAAGAACTATTTAAAAAAAAAATAAACAAATTCAACAATGCTTAAAAATTTCTTTGTAAAAAGGTTTGGCTGGAGAAAAACTTTAAGAGTTAAAATCAATTTGCACACATCTAGTACTCGTCTAATGATCTTTTTATCAGGCTTTAAAAAAAAATATTTTTTTAAATAGTCCCGTGGGAAAAAAATTAAACATCTTTTTTTTTGAGGCATAAAATTAATTTCCGGAAATTGATGCTAAGTTTCATCGTTTTTTTCTATTTATTTATTTATTTATATATTTTTCCTCAAAATGCGATGGAACTTTTTTATTTCTGATAATTCAAATGGCCAATTCTCCTTTCAATGACCATTCCATAATTCAAAGGAAGTAATTTACTTTATGAGAAAACATTAAATTATGTTTGGACAAAAAAAGAAACAATATGAAATGATGAGTAATTCATATTATATGATTTAGTCATATGTAATGGTTTAGATACATAGACATTATTTTACTTTAAATTTGAATATATGATTTCTTTAATTTGTTAATTAAAATGTCCAATGTCTTTCATTTGTTAATTATTTTTTTATAAACAATATATAACATTCTTTAAATAAATATGTTTAGTTTATTTAGTAACATATTAAATGTTTGTTACTTTAATAAACTTTGTCACAAGTCGCTTTCACATGTTCAAATAATGCTCTTGTTGGCAAGAAAGCACAAAGCGTGAATATATTATAGGTATACTTGTTTGCAAAAATATTGCAGTTCAGTATGTTAGTTCTTTATCAGTCTCAGTGTATTTAATTTGTTCTTTCTAATTGTCCATGTCTCAAAACTCGTGTTTTACAATACATAAATATAAATTTATTTCAATGGTGAATTCCTATTAATTGAACAAGTATAATTTAACTGGTATTTCAAAACTAATAAGAGACTGTCTAACCGTATTCAACTTTATTGTACTATTCTACTTTACTTGGAATCTTGCTAGAATTGTTGGACTGATATAAGTGATATATAAACCATTATATATTACACATTAACTGTCTTTAAATTTAATTTAGAGGAATAGGGTTATTAAGTAACATTAAATTCTCATGATATTTTGATTAAATTCCTTACAAGTCGCATTTACATCACATTAGTTCAAATTTTGCACCTGTTGGCAAAAAGAAGAGATTCGAAGAAAAAAAAAACAAGTAATAAAAAAAAAATTAAAATCAATTCCTACTTTTTTTTTCTCTATATTGCAGAAAGTCCTTTATAAATAATTTTCATTCATTTTTTTTTTAAGTTTATCTGGTGCCATCTCTTGGTAGATATATGTAACTTAAATCTAAAAAAAACTAAAATTAATTAATTAAATTTAATTACTAATTAATAGAGAGTTTTTGCGTATCGTATTTTTGGACGTTCGTTAGCTTTTTTCTCTATCGAGCATGCTCATTGGAAATTGCACATGCGTATCTGTAATAATGTTTCCTTTGAGCATGCGCGCTAGGGGAGAAAAAGCTAACGGACGTCCAAAATACGGTATGCAAAACTCTCTAATATTTGAAAAAAACTGTATTAACATCAAGTGCCATCCACTACAAGTTAAAGTTAATGAAAGTCCACTACAAGTTAAAAAAGGTATTTGAACTTGAGTGGTTAAATAAAATTATTTTATTAATGATTGAAAAATTAAACAAGATATATATATAGGAGAGTGTGAACTAATAGAAGGAATTCAAAAACGCTTTTTTTTTCTTCCAAAATTACTGACAATTTTCGGAAAATTGTATTATTTTTTATCAGTTGAAAAACGTTGCAGTGCTTAAAATATTAAACATGGAAGGAAACTTTACTTTTAAGTATTTAGAAAAGCAAAGATAAAAATGTAAATATTCGCAATATTTCAATCTTTTATAACATTGTTGAATAAAAAAAACTTTTACTACAGTTAATGATCAATAAAATTGAATATTACTTTCCTTTACGTCTTTTTAGTTTTAAATATATGTATATTTTCATAAAAAAATATTTTTTTTTAGATTCACTTTTCAAATATTTATTGAAATTTCAATTCTAAAGCATTTAAATTATTTATTTAATTTTTAACATGTAGTTTTTATACATCAATCTTAATGAATTTTGAATATCGTAGATGCTATGATGATGTTATATGTGGTGCTTTAAAAATTCGGTCCATATGAAAATTGTTTTTATTAAATAAACAGATAAAATAATATATATTCTGTAAATAATTAAATATGCTTAAAAAACGATTAAAAAAAAATCAAACAAACATCCAAATAAAATATTCATAAATAATAATAATAATAATAATAATAATAAATAATAAATAAATCGCATTTATTAATAATATATTCGAAACATCGCATACATTTTCTTGTATAACATACATTTTATTCAAAAAACACCCACTCCTTATTTCATATTTAATCGGATAGACAGACTTTTACGGTGAATAAATATCTTGTAATACACCTAATGTATTTGCCTTGAATAGTATTTCGAATGCCTGACCTTTCGTAAGCCCACTTCAACATTAAATATAATGCTTTTTATGTTTGGTCGATTCTTAATTTCATTCATTATTAAAAGTAATGCAAATCCACTATATCAGGTTTCTTATGTTAACTTTAATTATAACGTAAATATATTTTGATAACGAAGATGTCCTCTCACATCTTGTCCTGACTTGAGATAAAAAAAAGAAAAACAAAAAATAAACAGCGCTATCTAATATTCATATGCAGCAAACATTGAAGGAATAACAAGAATATACTTATTTTTCTTTTATGTATTCTCCAGTCTCGTCATTTATTTATGAATTCAAAGAACAGTTCACCGACGGGCTATGAATGGAGAGCAATTGTTTCCTAGGAATATATTTCCTTCATTTTATCTCGCAATTGAATGGCATATAGAGAAAATACGAAGATACCTATCGGGTTAGTCAATACGAGATGCTTTCATATACATTGTCGCGTTCGTCAATTGAGCCCTTCCTTTCTGAAAATATTCACTTCATAGTATACTATAAATCATAATATAGCTCTAACCAGTAATTTTATATATTGATGCTGCTAAAAGAGGCGATGGTATTTCAGAAGAGAGCTTTAATATTTTGCACAATAGATAGAACTCTATTATAACTCAAAGTTTTTATTTTAAAAGCTTTATTGAATATAAACAGATCAACTGTATATGAAAAATAATATTGCATTAACAGATAAATGGCTCCATTATCAAAAGATTTGCGCGGAAAAGCCTTCTCTAATCCAAATATATATAATACTATTATGACATATTTGTAAATACTCATACCACAAATTGGAAGGAGTTTCATAAATCATTATGTCTTAAGAAATATATTCTTTGAGCAATTCTTTATTTAAATACTTAAAAATTTATGTAATTTAATTAAATATATTTGTAAAGTAAATATTTTGAAGTAGAATCGGACACCATTTATCAACACACTACACAAATTTCAATAGTTTTTGATATTGATGTTATTTTTTTTTATATATAAGCATTGTCCAGGGGTGGCCAACACAAATGATCTTAAGGGGCCATTTTGCTAAGCATCGAAACACCGCGGGCTGCATATTAAATTATACATCCCCATATTAGATTTAGATCCATTATGGACATATTTGGAGTGAAAAATTGAAATAAAAAGAGTTATTATGTTAACTAGTATTATTACATGTAAACATAGACAATATAATAATGTGCACCTTATAAAGAAATATATGATACCAAAAATTAAATATAAAAAATATACAAATATAAATGAAATCATTTAATAATATTTATTTTACTTGTGTGTTATTTGTTTCTCCACTCAATCATAGCTTTTTCAAATCGATCTCAATTTTGATATTTGCACATCGTAATTGGTGTTTATAATTTAATTATTCTGTGAACTCATAAGTGCAAACTCATAAATGAAACAGGCTATATCTCCTACATTTGCAAGAATATTATTTTAAAATCGAAGTTGATTTTTGCTCACAATTTCGACAGTTAATTATTGAATATATGGATGTACAAATAATATACTTATTTTAATACAGTGGTGTTCACTACTTTGGTAATTATAAAATAAATATATTTTTAAAAGTATGATAAATCTCAACCAGCGGGTTGGCCACCCCTGTTCTATACAATAATGCAGTAATACTCTATATTTATAGTTGATCTGTTTATCTTCAACAAAGCTTTTAAATAAAACTTTCATTTATAAAAAAGTTATAAATATTGCACAAATACATTAAAACTGTCTTCTTTTCATAGCTTAGTGTATAAATTTAATTAGATCAAGTATTCGTTATGAATAATGTTTTTAGATATATATCATTTTTTATCTTTTGCTTTATAACAAAATTAATTAAACTTGCACCTCAACTCTGAATACCTTTCATTTTCTCACAAAAAATCAGAAAAAGAATTTTCTTTTCACAAAAAGCAAATTGAAAATAAAATTTTTCCACCAAGTTCTTATATGCTAAGATGAATATGCAGCAATAAAGAACTCAAAGTGTAAACAATCTCTTAAGGATTTTCCTGTAAATCTATTACCGAAAACTATACTAATTATGTATAGTTCTGTCAATAAATCAATGAGAATATTCTATAGCTTCAAATAAACCTCTGTCCCTTACTCAGACCTTCTATTGTTTACATGAGATTTGATTTCCTTGTTAAGCTGAGAGAACCCCCTTTTTTAAGAATAAATTCTCGAATAAATCTTTTCATCTTTCCTTTGAAGTCTGCTCTTAAAAGATTCTATTTTTAGTATCTTATTACACTCAAGTTTGAAAAAACCTTGTTAATTGCCGGTTGCTCAAAAAAATATAACTTATTCACGATGAATCCATTAGTCATTTAAGTAGAAGTCACTGTAGATTTGTAAAAGACAACGTTATTCCTTTATTTCTTAGAGTTAGGAATAAATAAAAATAATTAAAATTGTTTCAGTCTTTTTTTTTTATAATATCTAATTTGAAAATAAAGAACTCAATAAATAACTTGTTTAAGTTTTCAAATAGTTCCCAATAACTTTATTTGATCTTAAAAATTAATAATTGCTTTTATTGTATAATATAGGATAAATGTTTTTTATAAATTATCTTAGAAGCAATTTTATCTGCTTTCATTTTAGAAATTTTGAATCTTTTTTTTTTTTTTTAAATGATGCATTTTCTGTCTCTATATAATCAATAATAAAATTGTAATCAGAATGAAATTAGTGACATTCTTATACGCTTTAATTGTAAAAATTAATCATAATCCTCTAAAAATTAAATATTTATATTATTTAAATTAACATAAAGTAACTTCGTTTCCTCTTACACATTGCAAGAGCGTGACGTTCGGGAGAAATGCTCAGTAGGCATCGAGACTTTCACCTGAGAGCAAGTACTGCGCAACCGGCGCTGCCTCAGAGACATTTAGTTTACAATCTCACATCTCGAGAGGAAATATCTTTATTTTCCGATTAGAAGGGAATCCTTGCATGAATCTTTAATTACATGTCTTTAAATGCTTTTAAATATTTATCTTTAATTGTATGTGTATGTGTTGTTTGGGCCCGTGTAATAAATCTGTGTGTTCTCAAACCTGTATCTCAATTCTCAACCCAACCACACCCAGTACCAAATTTCAGAAACAACCAACAACACTAAAATAACTAATTAATGAATTTAATATAATCAAACAATTTCAATTAATCAAGAATATAAAATTTCAAATTAATTAAGTTAAATGGAATTAATTAAAAAATGGAAATAAAAATAATTAAAAATATTAACTTAATTAATTTTTTCAAATTAATTAAGTTAATGGAATAATTAATTAATTTCGACCATTAGCGGGCATATGCCCATATTGGCAAATGCTCACTATTCATGAAATGCTAAACGATTATTACTATTTCGGTTTGTCAACAACACTACAAGCAGAATCATTTCCATGGTAAACTAGTTCTAAATTTTACAAAATTCTTTAATGTAAAATTTAGATGAATTCATTTAATCATAAATTAAAAAGCTTTTATAATTCTTTAAATCTTTCTTTTTTTATACTAAAAAATGAAACTCTAACATTGATTTAATTTTTTTAATATTTTGTAAAAATTCTTCTTTCCAGTATCAAATTTATCTGATTTCTTAACTTGATAATTTATTAGATTTGATTTTATTATATATTTTTTTTTGCTCTTGATGAATATTCGACTTTATTTGGCTCTTGATAAATATTCGAAGTGTGTCTTAAATCAATATAAAATTTCCAATTCATTATCAATTTCATTTATGCTTTACTTATTGTCATTATAATACCTCTGAACTTTACTTACATTCACTTAAAATTTTTAAACCAAACATTTGCATTAGGTACTGAAATTAATGGAAAAGTTTAGAAGCTTTTATTGTATTTAATGGAAAGACGCAGAAAAAGCAAGTAAAAAAAATTTTTTTAGCTACTTTTACTTCGGTTAAACATATCTTATTTCCTGATAAAAGGATTGAAAAAAAAAGTTACATTCAACAGTGCTTAAAAATTTCTTTGTAAAAATGTGTTCGAAGAAAAAGACTTTTAAGAGTGAAACTCAATTTGCAAACATCTAGTACAAGTCTAATGATCTTTTATCACGCTTTGAAAAAATATTTTTAAAAAAAATAAACTTTTCTGTGGGAAGAAAAAATAAAGATATTTTTACAAGCATAAAATTAATTTCTAGAAATTGATCCAAAGTTTCATCGCTTTTTTGTAATTATTTATTGTATAATCATATGTTTCTTCGAAATACGGTGGAACATTTTTATTCAACATAAGTCAAATGGCCAAAAGGAAACAATTTTCTATGTGAGAAAACATTAAATTGGATTTGGTCGAAAAAAAGAAACAACATGCAATTCAGATTATATGATGCCATTTATAATGGTTTAGACATTTTTTTATATATTTTGCTTTAAAGTAATAGGTTTGCTAAGTAACATTAAATGCTCATATTATTTTCATAAACTCTATCAAAGTCGCTTTTATATGTTCAGGCAAAATATGATTATATTAATAGGATGATTAATTAATATGATGATATCGATATGTTTATATGTTCATGTTGGCAAGAAAGCCCAAAGAGAGAAGATATTCTGGATATTGTACCTGTTGGGAAAAATACTGCAGTTCAGTATGTTAGTTCTTTATCAGTCTCGGTGTATTTAATATGTTCTTTTTTAATCGTCCAGGAATTGAAACTCGTGCTTTTACAATATATAAACAGAAATTTATTTCAATGAAGCATTCTAGGAATCGAAGTTTTAATTTAACAGAAATCTCAAAACTGTCTAGGCCGTATTCAACTTTATTGTACTATTCTACTTTATTTCGAATCTCGCTACAATTGTTGGACGGATGTAAGTAATATATAAATCATTATATATTATACATTAGCTTTTCTAAATTTTACTTTAAGAAATATGTTTACTTAGTAACACATTAAATTCTCATGATATTTTGATTAAATTTATCTCAAGTCTTATTTACATCACAAGTTTAATTATTGCATCTGTTGACAGGAAAGCACAAAGAGAGGAGGGATTTCGAGTAGTGTACCTGTTGGCAAGAAAAAGTTTTTTCTTTTCAATTCCTTCTATTAGCTCACACTCTCCCCTACATATATCTTGTTCAAATTTTCAATCGTTAATAAAATACTTGTTATTCATCCACTCAAGTTCAAATACATTTTTTTGAACTTGCAGTGGATGACACTGGATGTTAATACAGTTTTTCAAATATTAATTCAGTAATTAAATTTAATTAATTAATTTTAGCTTTTTTTTTTTTTAGATTTAAGGTGCATATATCTACCAATAGACCTTTCGGAATACCTTATACCAGAATACCTATTACCTATCATAAAGCATTCTTATGATATTAGTGATTGGTAATTGCAAAGGAAAGTGTTTTAAAAAGATCTTGATCATTTATGTGTCCAAGTGAATTCGCATGGAGAATATACTCTAGTAAATCCTTTATTGCACTTCAATACTAGGTGGTCATACTGGATATTGTATAAATAAAAGTACATTTAAATGGTTTGTTTTTCACTTCTTGAGAAGTGTCATTTGCATATCTGTAGATCCTGTGAATTCCAAATTACAAGATTTCCTTCTTGCTATTGCAATTTTAAATTTGAAAATTATATAAGTTTAAATTCATTATATATACATCTACATGAAATTATATTTTCTGTTCGTATATAGTGTTTTAAAAAATAAAATGAGATAAATATATTAGTTGGTAAATATACATACTGTTTGCAGATTAATATGAAAAATAGTGGTATTGTGGCATTTAGGATGTTAACTGACCAATGACTAGATTTGGCACTAATTTGGTACCAAATTGGTAAACATTAATGGGCTATAAATAATTCAGTATCGTAGAGATTTTCCAGACACTTTTTTTTATTTTTCAGGAAGAGCTCTTTTTTTATGACTTGTGAATGGCAATTCTACTGCCCAGTCTGAAGTTTTGGTAAGAAAATAAACATCTGGGTGGAGGTGAACAGAAATTGAAATAAAAACTGACCTTTCGAATTTTGCCAGAAAGTTGAATACATGCTATATTTTCTTAGCATCTTTCTTTTTAAGATCAATTTCAACATTTAATGAAAATTAAGGCCTCCTTAAATGCACTATTTTACAGTTAATGCAATGTTTTTTATTTATTTGGTTTTTAATTTTAATAAAATAGATAGCTTTCAATTTTTTATTATTGTTTTAAATTTCATTGTCCTTCATGTAGCATTTATTAAATTTAATTAACCTTTTTTTACATCTGCTATTGAAATCTCTTTATTTCAAAATCCTCCTCCTTTAATTTTATATTATTTTTCAAATTAGACAAATGTTTTGTACATTATGTAATATTCGGATATTTCATTTCTTGCAATTCGTTGTCTTTTTCGTGTCTGTAAAAAATGTCAAAAAAATCCTTGTAGAATATGAATATTTTATTTTCAAGAAGGGAGGGGTATTTTCCCCGCTGAGATGATTCAAAGTAATATGTTAGTATAAAATATAAAAAAGAAAATTCTTTACACTTGATTTTTGGACTTGTAAAATAGAATGTAAACTTTAGAGAAATTTATTTATTTTTAATATACTGATAGAAAGTGTAAATATATTTATAATGAATAAATCTTTATTATTCAATTTCTTAAAAGATAATATCCAAAAAATTAATAAATAATTTTCATTTAACTTATTTCTTAGAATATTATAATTTGTTTATGATGCACTGAAAAAATTTACTAAATAAAAATTAGTGAATATTTCATAAGTGCTTACTAAAATGGTTACTTTTGTTAGAATAAGTATGCTTGAATTCACTAACTGAAAACTAACTATGATAATTCATAGATAACTGAAAAGTGATATCTTTCTTTGGCCATATTAAAATAATTACTAATTTAACAAAAGTTGTTAAGCAAAATTGCACAATCCAAGACATCCACCATAGCAGAGAAACATTGTACAGCTTAATAGTTTTCGATTTCGTTTCGAGCCTTATTTTCATTTTATTTATTTATTTTTTTTGTATAAAAAGGATTTACTAAAAAATAAATTTAGTTCAGTTTCCCTTATAAATATAATTCATGAAAGATGTTAGAACCCAATAAGTTACAACAATAAAAACTAAATTTTTCAATAATAATTTATATTGGAAAAGCCTTTATTGATAACATTACATGAAAAATTAACCTTACGTGATTTAAATGATACTTTAATTTCAAATAACATTTCAGATAGAAACATTTGCACGGAATTTTTAAAGTTAAGATGTTAATTATTTTCTTTATCATAAAAGAAATTTTCGTTATACGAGTTTTTCTTGTTATTTTTTCATAATAATTGATTCTAGAACATCACCTACAACGACGTAAAAGTGCCACTCAAAAATGAATATTTCCAACAATGGTTGTTTTCAAAATGTTGTCATATATATTCATGCTCATATACAACTATACTTTATAATTCAAAAGCAAGTGTTAAAAAGCATTTTCAACAACTACATTTTGGTTTAATTTGCAGGCAAACAGCTAATTAATTTTAAGAATGTATTATATTAGGTTTTATGGAATGAAACTCTAAAATCTCTTACACACCAACACAGTCCTTCATTTTTTACTTTAGCATTGTTCTAAATCCAAGCCTCAGTACGATTCCCTTGCACCCTTTCCAATCGAATAGAGAATAAAAAAGGCAGACAGTTTACTACCCCAACCCTTCCAGATTGTTGAGAGCTGGAAAAAGGGGGCAATCCCATTTGGCAAGAAGAAATTGAAGTGGTGGAAAGAGAGGGAAACTTAACTTCCAGTAAGGTAGCGAAATTAGTACTTACTGTAGCCAATAAGTAGAACGAAGCTCGTTCATCCTTGGAAAAGGCCAGTGCTCATTTAGTTCCATGTGTTACAAGCATACTTGTAACTACTCGGTTACAACTCATATACACCTTCATACCATAGGGCAGAAGAGGACGGAACATAGAGATAAGCATTTGCAGAGTGGACCTTTTAGAATTTCAAGAATGATGACGCCTGGGTGTTTAACACTGTAAGTTATATTTCTACGTAGATGGTAAAGTTAATTCAAAAAAAATTTTCCCGCATTTGAACTTCTAACATCTCTAATGAGACCACTAAATTGCAGTTGCAGCAAGAAAAATCACTTGAGTGGAGGAGATTTACAGCTTCATTCATGATCGGTTCTTTGTTCTTTAAAGGAGCTTTGCGCCATGGGTCTAAAAACTTGCATCAAAATAAGTGTATGGTATTCTGGTAGTAACAATATTGGCATGCTGTAATCAGATGCCATAATTATTCATCTTTGCTATTTTCAGCACAGCATTACAGGCGTCTTGAAAATATTTTAATTTTACTCTTGATTCTAAATCATTGACAATCCTTACGAATATAATTAAATTCAACTTTCATTTTAAGCAAAGATGCTTAGAGCTTTTTGCTGCAGAACTTATCACTTCTCAAATAATAGGTATATTGGCTACATTGTTTAAAAATATTCTTTCAATTGAATGACTAGGTTAAACATGTGAAATATATAATTCATATCCAGCAGTTATATTATTTCTTAAAATTTTCACTAGTTTATATTAATTGAAATTTACCCCTAAGTTTTTATATTTAATGGTAATTGAACAATATTTTCCAATTTGTTTTTTTTTGATTTTAAAGTAAAATAGTTCACAAATAAATGATAAGATCTTTGAATACATAAAATACGTTTGTTAAATGCAAGAATGTTTTTTAAGTTTATGCTTGTTAAAGTTTTAATAATTTTTTAAAAAAATTATTAAAAATAAATTTGTAAATGATTATAATGTAAATACAATTGTATTTTGTAAATGTTTTGATAACATCGCGAATTCAATCCCAAAATAATGCCGTCAGACTTTTTCGAGTGAAGAAAGTTTCCTCTATTGTTTTACACAAAATAATATAATCTTTCTTAGATATCCAAAAATCTTATTTGATATTTAATAAAAGATAATAACTTCTAAGAATGTTATAAGCATTTTATATCGATTAATTTTTATTATTTACTAAATGCCATGGTAGATGGTGCCATTTCGTAGGAAAAACTTTCAGACACCATTAAATGAATCTATCAGTTTAATTGTCTTCTCTGTCAATGTCATATATAATTGTAATAAAAGCCTCTCTATTGCCCTTCTAAGTATTTCGAAACAATTAAGCATCAGCTCGTCGATTAAAAGCAATAGGAAACTATAGACCATTAGGAAAGAAATAAACAGCTCAAAATGACGAAAGATCAAATAGTTCCAGATAATAAAAGCGTAATTTATATGACTGCCTTAATCGGATATCAGGGCGGTATTAACACATCTATAAATATTCGGTTTGTTGATAAAACATTAACTTAGTTAAACTATCTACATAAATTATTTGTGTAACTTAAAAGCTTCGCTTTTATATAGTAAATATTAATTTCCTACATTTTGTGGAAAATGAAGATGAATTACTTTAATAGAAATGGAAATTTATTGAGAATATATATGGCCCAGATAATAAACAATTTCCTAAATTAATCAAATAATCCCAATGATTCATCGGTAGGATTAAAATAATGAAAGTTACATTGAAAATATAACCATCTGTTGCTAATGTTAAATATTCATACATTTAAATTTTGAGCTAAAATGTAAGATTTACATAAAAGTAATTAATTTTTTTATCTTGAAACAGCATCCATAATTATATGTAGAGGAATATAAGAGAGTGAAACCACTTTATAAGCTTCAATTTTTTTTTTTAATTTTGTATACTATCTTACACCAAAATAAAAAATACTACAATGGAAAATTTTAAATCTTTTTCTCTAAAATTAACATAAAATAATTTCCAGTTTAAGAATTTTTATTGCCTAATTAATTTTTCCTTTTTTTTTACATGGTAAGTGGGATGCATAAGCCATTGTTAAGAGAATCTTGAGTTACAATTCTTCCTTCACCATGGTCACGATCAAGAATAGAGTTGTGAAAAAGAAGCATACATTGAAATTGGGAAAAGATTTATTTTTAAAATTATTTATATTTAATTATAAGATTTATTTTGTTTTATGTAATTATTAGCATTCTAACTCGTTAAATATACCAGACTGAAAACGTCTTAATTAAATATTTCCAATTAAGGATTATTGAGCCATAACTCATACATCCCCAACTTCAATACCAAAAAAATCCCCACTACCGCTATTTTTGCTTTATCAGGCTTTCATTAATTAAAGCATGCAGCTCTTTGAATTAGTTTAGATTAAAAATGTAATTTAAAAATTAATATTTTGAATATCTGGAAACTTTTATTACAATTGTTTTGCTACGAAAGAAGCTAAATCAATTGTGGTTTTGAATTTAATACTTTTGAAAAAGTGTATATGCTTGGAACTTAATTGTAAAAAAAATAGCAAAATCAAACTTACATAATTAAGGTAAATAATATTTAGGTATGTAATTTGATATTTTAAAAATAATAGCTCAATTTTTTTGCCGTGAGTGGTCTGCAAAATGTCTTGCAATTCTCGCAATTCTTTTTTTGAGTAAAATAGGCATTAAAATTACAGAAGAATTTATAGTTATTTTTACGCTGGAGTGAAGCTCATTTTTGTATAGAAATTATTTGATGTGCGTATGGTTCAAACCGTTTATCTTCCAAATTAGTAAAAACAACAATCTTTAAATAAAATAATCTATTATTGAATACATTTCTCCTGTTGATTCATCTCGCATGAAATCTTCTGTCTTTTTAAAAGATTAAATTATCCACATTTCTTTGATTTACTAACATTATTAACTATGAAACAATTAAGTACGAATGATTTAACAAAGAAAAAAATGCTTACAAGAGTGTAGATATCAAAAAAATTTGCGTAAGTGGAAACAAACAATAACAAAAAAAATTATTTTTTTTTTTTTGGTTGACACCATACATTAAACCATCACAAAATAATTACGAACAAAGATTAAAACATATTTGCAAAACACATTACATGTAATATCTTTTAATATTTATGTTTAAAAAGCGGAAATATAAAAATATAATTTTTATGCCAAAAAAAGTCTTTTTTTTTTTCTCACTAGCAATGACAGTAAAAAATAGAAAGTACTAAAAAAAAATTGTTATTAGTGTTTAATCATCAATTTTGCTTTTTGCTGATGTTTTTAATCATCTGAATACTGCTTTTGGCCTGTTTATAATGACTTTTAGCGTTCTTTCATGAAAATTTGCTTATCAGCTTTGCATTTTTGAATGCCCCCTAGGGGGTCGGGGCGAATCTTTCCTCGATTATCAGCTTTGCATGAATCTTTTTTTCTCATTTATCTCACTTCTGAAATATAACATCTGTTGTCAATAGTACTGTAAATTATAAAAGCGCTTTTAATATTATATATCAACTGTTGTAAGTATTCTTAATTTTCAAGATTGCTACTTTATTTCAAAAAAAATAATGAATCACCTATTCTAAATTTCAAATTATTATTAAAAATTACTGCTTATTATATATTATAATATAATATTTTACATAGATATTAAGTTCGATAAAAATAATTTTTTCTTAAAATGCTATTATTCACAAATCGTTTTAAAACCAATAATATGTTTGACAGTTCAATCTAAGTTTTTCTTTTTTTCTTTGTTTAAAGAGAAGTATTTGACACATAACCATATAATACTTTCATGCATAATTGCTTTTTTTCATCTGAACCAAAAATATTAAATTGGACCTAAGCAATGGAACACAAGCCCTTTTTCAAGTTCTATAGTTTGTTGTCATGAGCTTCAGCAAACATAAATCCTTTTAGTCTAATTGTGTCATTAGGAATATATCGAGTAGTATGAGATGTTATTTTTGTTTCCCATGTTAAAACATCATTAACAATCTATTCTTGAGCACTTAGAAGAGTTTTTGAGATTTAAATATGGCCATCGTTTGTATCGTATATGACAGCCTTCAACCCTTAATTCACACTTTTTTTCTGTAGTGCCAGTCTCATTTTAGTTCTATGTTAAATACAGAACACTAGAACAGACAAAATTAATTATTTTTACCTATACCAAGATTGTAATTTTTTTCGCATAAATCCATACAAATTTGAAAGTTCTGAGAGCCATGAGAAAAGAATTTGCCAAAATTGCTTATCTAATTATGTGTTTCTTTAAATGAAAGTTTTTACACTTCCTGAAATTTAGGCAACATGTTTTCTTAATAGTTAAAAAAAAAAAAAAAGGTTAAGTGTACGAAATTATCACAAGCCATGAAAAGTTAATAAACTTTATTTGATGTTAAAACATCTATAAAATTGATATTGGTAACCGGTTTACAGCATTACGTTTTCGTGTCCAGTTTGAAATGCTAATATCTTCAAAAAATATACGTAATTTGTAATATATAAATATATTATTGAAAGTAGAAGAATGAACGATGGTTGACAGAATGAGGAAGAATCAAAGATACTAACAAGAGGTAGAGGGGGCCTGCAGCACGTCATGCAGCAAGGAGCGACAGGGCGGGGGAGAGGTTACAATTCGATGCCTTGAGCTCAGTATCCCCCTCCCATGTTACATTTCGGTATCGAGATATCTTACAGAATGGTGCTTATTATAAAAGTCTCTACGGCATCTAACTAAATACAACAATAAAAATTACAATGATATAAAATTAATATTTGTAAAATCCTGAAATAAATGGAATCTTTGGTGAAATCTTATAATGCCGAGTTATATGAAACGAAGGTGGATGCAAAATTTGAATAAACGTATTGGCGAGGGACTTGACACGAATTCAAAAGGCTCAGATAATCATTTTTAGATGGATAACGTGAATACAGTGCCAGGGATCTAAATTTAACCAGTTTGAAATTCATACTTGTTTCCCCTAGTCACTGAATCAATCGATATAAGTAATCTGGACCATATTATAATTATAGAAGAGCCCATAGACGGGGATTTCAAGAGGGCCTTTGTACAAGATGATCGTTTTGTTTCATTAAAATTCCTGCCCTATTCCTTCATTCCTTTGTTTCCTTATTTCATCCACCTTCAACTGTTCCCCTCGCTTCCTTTGCAAATCTATTCATGGAGATGAATCTTAATAATATTGATGACCTTAATTCTTAATTAATTATTCATAACCTTATTAATATTTATACTAAATTTAAAGTTGCTGCAATACAATTTTATAATTGAGTTCTAAACAGTACCCTAACTAATGCAGTAACTAATTCTTCTATTTTAATTATAGCCATCTTTTAATTTATTTTAAAGTATTGATTTACACAACTTATTTTAGCTAAAATTGAGATGTTTTATATAAAGATTCAATTTTATTATAATGACAAAATGCTTACCAACTTTATTATCATATTGCACATTAATTAATATTATCAAGTACATTATGAATGCATTGTAAATAATATATACTTTTGGAAGAAAAATGCAAGCCATCATATCACTTACTTATATTTTGTTTTTATTTTCACTGAAGACAAGTGCTTCTTTTTCATTGTCATTACTTCAGTACCTTTATATTTTTGACGCACTCAAAACTTATTAAATAATATATCTATTGGAAATTTATCATAGTATTCAAAAAATAATATTAAAGAAAATGTATTTTTGAATTATTTAAATATTTGTAAATATTGATATATATCAAAGTATTATATTTCTATAAAAGTATAAAATATAACTTTTTTCAGTGAATTTCTTACACTAAATTAAGTTATTTATTTTTATAATACTTTCATAAGACATTTAGATTTTTCAAACTCACTTGAATTTTAACACTAGACATTTTCTATGCAAAAATAAATAAAAAATAGTTTATTTTTAAAATGTTCTATATTGAGATAAATGCAATGATGGTGATGATTTCTGATTTCCAACGATGGTTACCTCTGCCATTTCAATTGAATATTGCATTTTGAATAAAATTCAAATGTCTTTTAATACGCTAGTCAAATTCAATTTATTTCAAAGTTTATCTTACGAAAGTACACCCTTTAAAACTATAAATTTTATCATTTTGTTAGAAATGGGAAATATTTTATCTAGAGGAATTTTTTTTTTTATCTGAAACTCAAAAGTATTATTAAACCCATGCAATTTGTTATGTAAAATTCAATTTGATGAGATTAAAAGTCTGATATGAGGGGATAACTTTTAAAAATTAAATATTATATTTCTAGAAAAATTGGCCATTATATTTTATTCTGTTCATGTTACAAATTTTGCAATACATCTACAAGGTCATATATTCAAGCATGGCATTTGGCATTCAAGTATGGCAAACCACAGTTATTGAAGTATAAAATTTAAAAGCATGCAATTAAATAAATATATTATTTGCATATTAATTAGTCTACGTTTCACATACTATCTGTAGTATATATATATATATATATATATATACCCCGACCAAACAGGAAGTTTTTAAAGGATGTATGTTATTTTCTTTGAAATCACTTGTAAAATATCAGTTACGCAGTATAAAGTGAGGTGCGGTATTGAGGGATTACTATATAAATTTACTTCGAAATATATTTTTTTTAAAATTTCTTTATTGAAAAATAATTAGATAAAAAATAACTACAGGAGCGAAAAACGTAATTTTTCATCTTTCTATGGCTATGTATAAAATGTTATTCAACAAATCTTTTTATATAGTTAGTGAAAATGTTGTAGAAAATAGTAATTAACCGATTTTTTTCATGAATTTTATCCATTTGTAATTCAGATGTTGTTTCTTATCACACTTGACAGCAACATCTAGACCAAATCAAGAACCCGTGTGATCTCTTGGAAATAGGGAATAGCTTCTGTTGTGATGGAGCACCAGTAGATAAAAGTCTGATTTGGCTCCATGACTCTGACTTTTTAAAGGGTAGGGTTATTAGCTCTACGCCCAACTGTCATGTTAGACCGGGACTTACGGCTTAAAGTGGATTCGAACCTTTACAAATATCCATGGCATTATCAGAGCTCGAACCCGAAAATTGTGGCTGTCAGCCCCAGAGTTCTAACCACTCGGTCTTCAGGGCCTACTTGCAATTCTAAATTTCATTTATATTTTGTAAATCAATCATAATTTTATTCTAATTAATAATTTTTGTAACTCACTTTTGTATATTCAGTGAGAGCTTGCATTAAGGATATTTATTTTGAAAAATAAAAATAAATCTCATAAAGTGCAGTATATTTAAACCAATATTTTTTTCAACGTATTTCTCTTTTGCTCTCTTTAAGTTGCGTCTGTTAAAAATAGTTCTTCCATTAAAAAAAATAAGTTGTCCTAATCTCTTTCCAACTTATATCATCTAATCCAGTACAACCGATAATAGTGATTCTTTCAGATGATGGACATGAAAAATAAATGTTCTAAATAACTAAAAAAGTAAACATACTGCGGTGAGAATTCTATTTTTCGATTTCTTCCACTTCCAATCTGGTGTCATCGATCAAACTGTCAAAACATCTTAAAAAAGTGTTCTTGCAATTCACTTTCGGTCTATCCGACGACAAGTTAAAGCTGTCCTTTATCGATTTATCTTGTAAACTGGCGTCCCGTAATGAAACGAAGGTAAAGGACATAATATATCGAAACCAAAGTCTTTTAGAAAATATCGCGAGGTCATTTAGTTGGATGAGATGGTAAATAAAGTCGAGTATTACCCTTGAAAAAATGCTATATTTAACTAATACTTTATTTATAATTAAATGAAGTGAATCTGCAATATAAAGGATGGGGTAAAAAATTATTGTACACTTTAAATATTAAAGTAAAATCATACAAGTACAGTATGGTTTGCCCTCAGTTTGTGTTTTGAGGATCAGTTTTTTTATTTTTAGCAGGTTTAATATAGTTAATTACATTCAGCAATGTATATAGATGCAAGCAGGAATTACACATATCATTGTGCATACCATGATGTAAGCATGAATTACACATACCATTACGCATACCATGAACTCCGTAAACCTGAATTATAAGTATTACATCATACTAATTTAATTAATATTACAAAATATTTAAGAGTTCTTAAGTGCTGTGCAAAATATACAAACCCCAAAAAATATAATTAACAATAAAATGTATAATAATTACTTTAAGATTTTAAAAACAAAAAATAATACAACGTAAATTCGAATATTCACTCAATTAATTAAAACAAGTAATATAAAATAAATTTTAAAGTCAGTTTCTACTTTTTTTCACTGTATTGCAGAAATTCCTTTATAAATAAATTTAAAATTTTCCTCCTACATCTGGCGCCATCTATTGGTAGATACATACAACTTAAATCTAAAAAATATAATTAATTAATTAATGGATTAATATTTGAAAAAAACTGTATTAACATCAGTCACCCACTACATGTTTAAAAAAATGTATTTGAACTTGAGTGGATGAATAAAAAATATTTTATTAAGGATTGAAAATTTGAACAAGATATATATAGGGAGTAATAGTAGAATTTAATTAAAAAAAAGATTCAATGAAGCAATTTATGAAAAAAAATAATAAAAAAAAAGGGATTTCAGGTTTCAATGGGAGCCGAAATTACTCACAAATATCAAGTTTATTCACTAATGCTAAACAAGATTAATCTTTATAGATATAACAACTGACAGTGATTGATAGTATGCAAAGAAAAGTTCATACAAGAAGAATAATGAATCTTTGTGGATTTCTCAAATACCTTTAAAAGTACAAAACTTTATTTTTAAATTAGAGAATTTTAGATTATAATCTAAAAATAAATCTCTGATAAATAAATTACGTTTGATAAGACTCCAAACATGTTATGAACAAAAACTTACATTCAAATAAAGAAAATACAAAAGCTACCTTATCGGGGATTGTATGCATCTCAGAATTTAATTGATCTGTGTGAATCTCTTTCACAGATAGTGTATAGGTGTACTTGCAATGCATGAGTTTAAGGACCTCTTGTTATCAATGAAAACATGATTGATAACTTTAATAATTGCGTTATCCCTTTTAATCATTGATGAAAAAGGATGAATTTTTGTAGATTGTTCATAAAGTATGAAGGTATAACA
The DNA here is from genome assembly GCA_021605095.1 of Caerostris extrusa. Taxonomy (NCBI): domain Eukaryota; kingdom Metazoa; phylum Arthropoda; class Arachnida; order Araneae; family Araneidae; genus Caerostris; species Caerostris extrusa. The sequence continues at coordinate 47,198 of BPLR01014480.1, forward strand.
TAATATAGCATAAAAATAGTTAATTTAAATCTTAAACCATCTTATGAATAATTTTATTTGTTTCTCTTAACAAGTAATAAACGTCGTATTACATTTATTTTATAGTAAATATTTTTTTAATAAGTGATAAAAAATATATTTTTAAAAAATCACTTTGATTGTAAAAAAATCACCATTCACAAATCTAGTAATGAAATACACCCATGTCCATAAATTAAGGATAATGAAGTTCAGGCAAAAGAAAGAGACAGAAGCAAAACAAATTTGACTTATTAGTAAAGTCTATTTATTAAAAAAGGTAAAAGAGCAAAAAATATGCTATATGTTTGAAATAATTAATAAAAATTGCAATTTTTACTCCCTTGAAAATTTCAAAAAGAATCTATTTACAAAAACAGTATGACATGGTTAGTATGATGGTTAATATGGAGTATGTCTTCCGGACGATGCAATACAGGCCTTAGAACGCCTAGGTATGCTGAGTATCAAATTATCAATCTGATCTTGGGGAATATTACACCACTCATCAAGCAATTGCCTCCGAGGTTCCGGTTGACAGGAAGGAAGGAGGTTGACGGGCTGCAATTCGTCGGCCAAGCATATCCCACACATGCTCTATTGGATTCAAGTCCGGTGAGTATACTGGCCAATCCATACGGGTGATATCCTCAATTGAAGGCATTCGTCTACAATGTTTGCACGGTGAGGACGGGCGTTGTCATCCATAAACAAAAATTCAGCACCCATGTCGCCCCGAAACAAACGCACATGTTGTTCCAGAATGACATCCCGATAGATGTGGCCTGTCATCGTTACACTCTGAACATGCAGGTCAGTTCTGGAACCAAGAATAATTCCTCCCCAAAAACACCACCTGCACCACCGTAACGGTGTCGTTCCATGGTGTTCTCTTGGTGGTAACGGGTACCTGGCGCTCTCCATATGAAAGTCCGGCGAGAATCAGACTGCAAACTAAACCTGGACTAATCGGAAAACATCACACACAACCACTGTTGCGGTGTCCACAATGCATGCTCTCTACTCCAGGTTAATCGCAGGCGACAGTGAGTTGCGGTAAGTGGAACACATCTGACAGGCCTACGAGCATATAGACCAATGTGCCCTAAGCGTCTGTACACGGTCTGCCTTGAAACTGTCGTACCGGTAGCTGAAGAGAGCTGACGAGACAGGTCTGATGCTGTGCTCCGTCTGTTTCTTTTGGCAGTAACTGCTAAATACCGGTCCTCATTCGGGTTGTAACTCGGGGGCGACCAGTGCTGTAACATCTACTCACATTACCATCATCTTGGAATCGTAGGAATAGTAGGAATTGACTTCAAAAATATTTTTTTATATTACTTGTTGTTATATTGTTTAATTTTTTAATATACTACAATTATTATACTCTTAAACAATTTAGTATATTCAAAACCATTTATATATTTTAATTCAAACTCAACTGCATGCATTATAAGAATATATAAGTTGGTAAAAAATAATTATTATCAAAATGCATTTGATTCACAAAACAATACAAATTTTTATAGTGCATTGCTTTAGAACAATCTACGGAAAATTTGTTGTTATAAAAAAAGAAAGCATATAAATTAAAACATAAAATTTTTTATTAATTTATTAGAAAAATACTGTTTCTTTATATATATTTTTTACTTACGTGATTTACGGCATCCATTTCTTCTGTCATTTGTTATCATTTTCCGCAGGATACGGTAATGAATTGACGTAATGGAGGAAAATGCTTGAAGTCAGTAAGCAATTTATCTTCATAAATTTTTGCCTAACATAGACAATATATTCAGCCATAAAACAAAAGAATTAGATTCTTTAATAGCTTTTCAATATAAAAAGAAAACTATGAATTACATAAATAGCATTTATTATGATTTTAGGCATTTATTATACCAAGTCATCATTTTCAAACTGTCATATGAATGTATAGGGCATGGATATTTGACTTGGTACATTTATTGGTGATATATAGCTGGACATCTATTCTCAGAAATCCTCCAACACATTAACATTCCAGCTTAATTTTTTTTATACTTTTGTAATGAGGAGAAAGTTATATTAATTTAATTTATTATTGTAATAAGCAAATATGAAAGGCAAATGCAGAATTCCTAAAAATGTTATTTGAAAATGTTTTAAACCCTTTTTTTTTTTTTTTTTTTTTTTTGTATTTAAAGATTTCAAATTCTTACCGCTATTATTTGAATAAACTAAATATTATTGTAAAATTTTAAAAGAAGATTACATTGCATATTAAAATCATTGCATTATTAAAATATAAAAAGGAATAAAAAGAAAGTATACTTAACGAAATTTCGAAATTAAGCCAATGAGCATATGATATTTAAAAAATATCATTCTGTTTATATATAAATTATTATTAATTATTTATATTAATTTTTGATTTTTTCCATTTTTAAAGCTCTTTTAGTAATTTATTAAATATATTTGAATTTTTACATTTAATAGACACATTTAAAATTTTCGTACTCATGAATAAAATATGCAGTTATTATTATGTGACAAAATGTATGTTTCATCCCAATATATTTATGAATTTTATCAAATAATACATAGTTCAAAGTATCTTTAATGAATAAATTTCAAAGGATTTAATATGAAACTCAATTCATTATAATAGATTTAATTTAGATATATAAGAATTTAAAAAATTTTAAAAAAAAATTGACAAAGAAAGTATATCTAATATTTCAAAATTGAAGATATGTTATTTAAAAAAATATCATTCAGTTTATATATCGTGAATATAAATTGCTTATGCTTATTATTAGTTAAGTTCCATTTTTAAAGTATTTTAATAATTTATTAAATCTACTTAATTTCTGCGGTATACATTTAAAAACTATTAAGTACAGCAGTTAAAATTTTTTGAATTATCCTGAATTAATTTTTAAAAGCTTACTAATTGAGAAATTATTTAATTCGTAAAAAATATCATATTCATGAACAAAATAATCAGTTATTGAGATATCGCAAAATATATGTTTTTGTTCCGATACTTTTATAAATTTTATGCAAATATATATGCTTCATATATAATGAATAAATTTCAAAGGATTTAATATAAAATTCAATTCATTGAAATAGATTTAAACTAGAGATATAAGAATAAAAAAAATTAAATTAAAAATGGATATTAAAACATTTACAGCTGAAAGTTTATGGTAGAACATATCAAATGCCAAAAACATAAAAAGAAGGCAGTAATTATTAAACAAAAAAAATTGTTTCTTAGGATAATGCAGCAATCTGCGTAATAAATGTCTTACACTTATTTCTAATCTAATTAGATTAATTAATGCAAATTATTTGTTAAAATTAAAAAAATATCAATTAAGCGTCATATTCCTTTAACAAGTACTCTAATCATATTAAATAGAAATCATATTTCAGCAAATAAAAAAAAATTTTTATTTCCATAAATTGTGATTATTATCGAAATTCCAAGTAAAAAAAAAAATTTTGATCAAAATTGAAATAAACGATTATTATTATTCACGATTAAAAAATTTTAATTATTCTCATTAATAAATTATCTATATATTAATTACTTTCATAATAATTATAAGAGCATTAATTTATCTTATTTATTTGTAAACAGTTAAGAAATTTTCCCTCTAATCTTATTTCAAAACCTGATTCCATATTATATGTAAAAATAAATTTATTTTACTCTCAGTATAAAAATAAAACAAGCTTATATATGGTGAGATGACAAGATAAATTGTCTATTTGCACACATTTCAGTCCCTTGTGATTATCTGCTTTTCTTGATATAGTATACCTGCGGTAAATTAGTGTAAAAAATCATAGTCTTAGATAAATCACCCTTTTTTTTTTTATCTTCTTTATTTATCTTATTTTCTACATTTTCGACAACTCTTTTATTAACTTCTACTGCAATATTTTTTTCTTTCGTTTATTTTATGAAAAATGACACTTACGTATTTATAAAGATTACCTGAATAAAATATGTTTCGATATTTTTATTTGACTTTTCAATAGAAAATGATACAATGTAATAAATCATGTTTGTTTATTCTTTTGTATTTAATTGGCTTAAACATAATCATTCTCTTTCAACTTACATGGCAGGTACTTAAACATTTTATGCTGAAGTTTAAATTTAGTTAATAGCAACTTTTAATTTTACTGATATTTTTATCTAGTTAAGTCATTCTTAATAAATTATACTGCTGCATACAAAGCAAATTATATGTTAAAATATACTGCTGATCACAATAAAGATAATTTTTAGTCATTTATCAACATTGTAAACATAAAATTATCAGTAAATTTTATTTATGAATGCCACAAATAAACTATATCAAAACTATCAGTAAATTTTATTTATGAATGGCCATAAATAAACTATATTGAAATTAACATTTTATTTATTTTTGTTTAAAAGTTCTTCACTGCATAAAAAAGTTATTGTATCCCCCTTTTAAATATTACTTCATGGTTAGCTGCTATATCAGAGTTTATCACATCCTTATATAATAAATAAAAACCAATATGATGTCCTTGGAAGGAATATTCCTAGTTACAAAAAAGTCAGAAATATTACAAGTTTTTCAAAGCTGAAATTTTATCTTAAATCCTGGCTTATATCTGGAAATCAATATGCTATAAAAATAGTATATATATTGACTAAATATTAATATGAATAACCTCGATTGCATTAATATTAGCCAAGGAATATTTTGGGGGAAATTGCAATAAAAAAGTTATGCTGAAAATATTTCAGTGTAACAATTAAATATTCTTTTCAAAGCATAATTAATTTTAAACAAAGCTTTCTTGTCATTTTTTTATCTTTCTGTACTTAATTGATTTTAAAATAAATTTCAAAAAATATGAGTACCATGCAGAATTTCTCAAAATATGTTTTTGACATTTTTACTAAGTTTGTATTTTTTTTTTTATTATTATTTTGCGAAACAAAATAAAAAGTAAAGAGATTGCCTTATTTTGCCAAGCAAAAATACTTTTATTAACTGTTATTCATATCTTTTAATCGATTTTTTTGTAATTAAATTTTGTTTTTCATTTGTTAAAAATCTGAGAACCTGTGTTAATAGAACATGCTGTGTTAATAGAAATTTAAGAGTGAATAAAACTAAATAAAAGTATTTTAATTAAATATCTTAATGTTTCTTCATGTAAGAATTCAATGTAACATTTCCAAAATTTACTTCGATAGAATTTATTTAAGCATATCTTATTTTAGTTGCTTTGTTATTTGCTTACATTGAAAGAAACGAACTTATTTTATTTGTATTTTTATGAAAAACAAAATTAAAAATTACTCTCTTGTTTCTTTTCTTAACATTTACTAATTATGTGTAGTTAATAAAAATCCTACTTTGTACAAATGGCTTTTATTTATTTTATATATATTTAAATTTGGTTTTTCAACTACAATTTTATAGATAAAAATGATAAATAAATTTTGTAGTTGTAAACATAAACACAATGAAAAAAATTAATGAATTTATAACTGTACTAAAATTTTTATACTTATTTGAAACATATTATTACAACGTTTTGAGTGACTTCGAAAGTCTTTAATTTCTAAGGCAAACTATAGAAAAAAAAAAATTCTTTCAATTTGAATTCGAAATTTTTAAGGAAAGCTATGGTATGTTAACCTTTCAAATGTTTTACCAACGAATTTTCAAAACTGAATTTTAAGATAAAGGTATAAGTTGGAATTCTATGAAAATATTAATTTATAATTTCAGAAGTTAAATCAAAATAATTTTAAGCCCAAAGTTAAGTCACAATATAATATATTATATTATTTTACAAACATATCTAGGTGTGTTTTCTTTTTAAATAATAGATTTGAATTTTACAAGGTAATATTGATAAGCAGTTTTAAATGTACTTATAAAGTATTCTATTTATTTAAATAAATTTAATTAATTTATAATTAAGTATTATTTAATTTTAATTTTTACAGAGTCAGAATTTTTTTAACGACTTATATTAATAAAGAAAATTATAATATTTCCTGTAAATTTCCTATAAATATTTCCTTAGAATTCCCATGAGTCATTCATGAAAATATATAAACGAAATATTTTGCAAGATCCCAAATTTGTTTGCAACAAATTATTCGATATTTTCAATTGATAGACATTATGTATCTTTTTATAATAGACTCGATTGTATTACTGCGGACATTAACTTCCATCAAGTAATGAAAATACATTTAATGAGATTGCACAGAATAATCTTTTAGATTGTCGACAGCTAAGAAATACGATTTTCTTTTTTCTTTTTAATGGATGACAATTGTTGATGCTGTGTTTTGTTGCGTCAATCCTATTAATGACAAAATAATATTTTTGTGAAATAAACAAACAAAATAAAATAAATATAAGGATTAAAAAGACCGTATGTGTAGTTTTAAAAATAAAGCTATTATGAATCCATTTTTTACCATATATTAATTTAGAAATCTGTTTCTTTAGTAATTATGTTTATAATGCAATTTGTAATTTAAAAAATACGATATGTATATAAAATGTTTGTTCTGTTAAATTGATTCATTATTTTTAAAATTTTATCTCATTTTTTTTTAAATAAAAACAAACCAAATTATTATTTTTTTGTTGATTAATATGTACCTTTATTTATTTAAATTTATTATAGATTCAGTTTAATGAAAATGATGCAACTAAAAATATACTGATGTCAGCAGTAATTATTTGTATTCTTCGATAAGGAATTTTAACCTTCTTCCAAACAATAATATTAATGCTAACGTTTTCTTTCTAAGCCCAATTATGACTCTCCAATTTTCTAAGGTATAGGGTCAGATAACATATACGTATTAACATAACTAGCATTATTTAAAATATGAATTTGGGCAACGTGTTTTTTTGGAGGGGGAATGATATGTTAATTTTTGTTTTTGTATTACTCGAAACAATTGCTTTTCTTTCCTTTACATAAATCATCAGAAGCATTCATTACGTAAGACTCTATTCAAAATATTTATTCCACCAGAAACATTTATCAAATTTTGAGTACTTGCTATTTATTTTCTCAAAACTGAGATATGTGACCAGCATGACATTTTTTCCAACCTCAAAAAATTCTACCGTATTTTCCGCTCTTACATTTAAAGGTTATGAATATTGATTTTGAATAGGAAGTAGTAATATCTCCGGAAATTTTGGAGTGGAGGAATAAACCGGAAAATAACTAGGTTTTCTCAGCAAGAATGTATATTTTGGAAAACCTGCATTTTAAATATTTTTTTTTATTTTTATTTTTTTGATGAAACCATCTTTTGAGTAGCATAAACATATAATGGTGGAATCTAGATGAAGAATGATGTGAGGAGGGACAATTGCACTTTTTTTGAAAAAAAAATATTCAAATTTATTCGTTTATGTATTTAACCAAATTTTTCATTCCTTTATTTCATAGCAATTTTGGATCTCAAACAACTCTTCTATAAACAAATATTTAGCATAATTATATAATTTTTTTAAATATTTGGTAGTAAGAAAATTTTAAAATTTAAAAATTTTTCATTTCATTAATAATCATCTTAATTTATTTATGTGTAAATTTTATGCTTGATGTATTTTATATTTCATTAACTCAATTATAGGCATCACGGTGTGTTATGTATCGAAACTTACGCAATTTTACTATATTTGAATTTAAATTGTCTTAATAATAAATTTAAAGTGATTTGTTTCTTACTGAAAATGCAAAATTATAATTTGAAAAATTATCTTATAGCTCATTGCTTTTGTTACTATATATAAATTAATACGTAATTAATGTATGTGAATAAATAGATATATACATAATTATTTAAAATATTAGCTGAATTATTAGCTTAGCTCAATTATAGGCATCACGGTGTGTAATGTATCAAAACATATGCTATTTTACTTTTATTTGAATTTAAATTGCCTTAAAAATAAATTTAAAGTAATCTGTTTCTTATTCAAAATACATAATTATAATTTACAAAGTTATATTATAAATCTGTACTTTTGTTACTACATAAATTAATGCTTAATTAATATATGTAAATATATAGATATATACATAATTATTTAAAATATTATTATTTAACTCCCTCTATATATATATACAGATAATTTTGATGGTATTTATTTAACTTATGTTGACTGTATACTGGATTAAGTATAATGTAAAAGTAAGTGAGGCAATATGGAATACGAAAGAATTCGAATGCTTGCTGGATGCTTGCTTGAAGCTTCCAAAATTGGGATGCATTTTCTTAAACCTAAAAGTTTGGTGAAATATTCCAAACTATTTAATTTAGTATATTTGCTGAATTTTAAAAACAAAAATTTAAGAACTTTAATTAAGAATTCTTAAGACAATTTTAAAAACATATCTTAAAGTGCCCGTTAAAGCAATGTTGTTTGTAATCGCTATCATGCTTTAAAGCACGGAAAATTGAAAAGATTTTCTTCAAGAAATGGATATCATGGAAAATTTAAAAACATATATACGGAAATTCATTGCGTAATATTATATAATGATGTATTTGATGCAGTTACAACTGTATTTAATGGTCTTAAAACTTATTACTTCAGCTATAAAAATATCAGAATCAAATGAAGCTCTTCCGTCAGACGTGCCTGAAATTTGAAATTATGCGGTTAATTCAATAAATGATAATTTGTTTCCTTCATCTTTGACTTCAAAAGACGAAAAACGTTAAAACATTTTAATTAAAGAAAATGTGTTCCGAAAAATAAATACAGTCGCTAATTTAATGCATCAACAATATGAAAGGATTGTTTGTTTGATATTGATATTTGCAATGCTTTTGATAACAATTACTGCAACAAATCATCTGGGAATCTATGTTGGTAAAGATATGTATAATGTAATATAATATCAAAGTTCTTCTGATTTTCGGTGCAGGCAGTCAGTTTGAGATTCAGTAAAATATATCAAACCAAACTCCTTAGTGGATTCGGTTTCTCGTATTCTTTAAATTTACTCATTAGTTGTTCTCACTCAATTCCTAGAACATCTGCAGCCTGCGAAAGAAATTGATCAACATATAAGAAACCCTTCAGGAAATTATAAAACAGACTAAATGCAGCAATGTTGAGAAATTGAAGCTAATTCGAACGAATGCTGTGTGAAAATCATGGGCATCAAAAAGGTTTTTCGAACAGGGAAGAGAAGTCTAATTATATACAAAATTTGCAATTGTTTTAATATATTATCATATTGATCTTAACTTTTGTACTTAAAATTCGATATTTTTTTACCAATTAAGATTAAAATATTAGTCAAGTAATCAAAATTTTTAATTAAATCAAAAATGCAAGGTCTCTTATTTTTTAAATCAATAAAGTTTGTTTTTCATATATTTTATAAATGCATTTTTTTACTATGGGTTTCGAAAATTTTACTAAATTGTGAGTCCGGACATTGGGACTTTATTATATTAGAATGATTCAAGTTTATAATAATTAATATTTTCATTCTGTCAATATAGTTAGGTTTGAAGATAATGTTTGTAAACATTCATAAAAATCTCAGTGAACTGAATGATGTAAAAGAAATTGAACTTATTTGCATTTTAAAGCATATTATTTTTGTATTTACGTATTTAATTCAGCTGCTACTATTATTAATTTTGACATATGATTAGGATTGAAATAAAATGGATCTGTCATTACTTAGAACCTGTTGAAGGTAGTTTGCAACCTTGTTTAATTGTGGATGCATAAATAGCTTTATTTAATTGTTTATTAAATTTTTATATTTAGAAAAGTTTTAGAAGATAAAAATTGTAAGGAAAATACATTATTATTTATAATAAATAGCCTTGACCTCAAATTATAATTAAAAATAAATTACATTTTTTTTTTTACCTTCTTAATAAATGAACGCATTTCACAGCCATCAACGTTCTGATTAGTTCTAAGAATTACTTTATGTAGGGAAGATAACCAACTTTACGTTTATATACCAAACGTTATCTACTTATTACCATAAATTATAATATTTGTATGTGAGTTTTCATTTTAGAAAATCACTATAACTGTTCTTATATTTTTATAATAAAATACATGTTGTATTTCCTGTCTTTCTTTAAATCTGAATACATAAAATTGTTTTATCGAATAAGACCTCCTTCAGAACCCCTTCTCTCCGTCCACAAAAACAATATTTCTTTCCCAAAAATGGTCTGTTTTTTTCCAATTTTAGGCAGTTGATGTAAATTTCCTCTCTTCTCAAACAGTAATTAAAAAAAACTTATATAACCAACATAATATGCGTATACTAACGAATAATACTATCAAAAGATGAAATATTTTATTTATTGTCATATTTTTACATTTTTTGTAATTGTTTTTACATTGGTTCTTAAATTTACAATAGTTTGTATCGTCTGTGTTAAAAAAAACATGCTTACTTTATTAATCTGTAGGTCAATTTTATTAAATTCGATGATTCATGATATCAAATATTTTTTTATTTCTGGAATATGAATTTGAATTGCGCATTATTGGTACATTAAATCAATTAACATTTAAATTAGCAGAACGTAAAACACTGTAAAAATGATATGCATTATTAACAATAATTTGCTTTTTGCTAATTTTTTTTTTTCTATACGTGATTTTTTAAGACAATTTTATTCAGAGAAATTACATGATAGGGAATTTGGTGTTTTTAAATTAATTCCGCAGCTTCTACACTTCAAATAATAGCATTTTTTTTTTCCAGTTCAAATAATTTCTTTTCAATGACTTATATCAAGCAATAATTAAAAAATATTTTATACGGTATAAAAAATATACATTTATGGGTCTAAATTTAATCCAAATGCTTGTCATATCAAAGCATGAGTTCCCCTCTCTTCTATAGCTAAACATATAAATTGTAAAAATTGTGTATTGATCAACTCTATAAAGAGATGTAATGACTTCATTTCGATTTTTATAATTTTGACGACAGTCAGTTTTTTGCTTGATGTGTGATGTTTCTAACAGGTTTTGACACCACTAATATTAACTTGTAGAATGCTTTAACCAATGCTACTACTTTTTAGTAAAAAGTAATAAAAGGTAGGACTAAGTTGGTTACACAGTCACATGTCACGTTAGTACTAAACATACAAATTAAAATTACTGATGATAAAATTAAACTTTTTAAATATTATAGATGAGCTAAATAAATAAATGACTAAACTATAACTTTTCAAGGCTTAATTTATTTGTTCATAAGACAAAAAAAAAAAAAAAAACTAAACTTTTTGTGATTAACATAACCTAAAGTACGTAAAGTTACAATAAATAAGACTAATGAGTATATATAAGTTTAATCACTGGTTATGAGTATTTCAAACATATAGAAATTCATGATTTTAAAATAATCTAAGCTTCAAATTAAAAAAGTAAATACATTTGTATAAATTGTAATATACCATATTTGGAAGATTACACTTGTGCGTTTGATATTCCAGTTACAGACAAACATATTTCAATTACAGTTACTGACAAATTCAAAGGAATAAAAATGTTGCCTTTTTTTTAAAAAATAGAACACACCAGACCAAACAGATTGCAGTAATAGTTTATAGTAACTTCTCAGGTTTATATTTCCATGGAATTCCTCCCTAATGCTTTCAAGATTATTGATGGAAGAAAGATTGTTTTGAAAGCGTTCTTGGAAATATTTCCATAAGGAAGTTTTGTTTCTGAAAAAAATTTTCTCCAGTTTTGCATTCACTGTAAAAAAATATTTCTAGATAGTTCTTAATTTGGACGAAATAAAAATATGTTTTCTGGTTTTTTTCCGTGTAAAGTTTTGTATTTTCCATCTAAACGCTTTTAATTGTTTACTCATTACTAAGTTGTGATGATCAGAATAAAAGAATTTATTTAAATTTTTTAAATTTTTTTTATTTATTGCTAAAGTTTAATTTTATACACCTTAGAGCATGTTACAACGATTTGTGTGGAAAACATAATCGACTTCAATATGTTAGTTTTATTAGTAGCATTATTCAATATATAGGATGATTATAAAAAGCTTTTTCTTGATATATGAGTGTACATAATATTCACATAAACTAAAGAAAATCTGTTTTAATGTATTTTGAGGTATAGCTGGCTAAAGAATCCTACGAAAAACAACAATTATACTCTAACAGTTACGATTACAGTAACACGATTTCGAAGATTTCGAACAGAAATAGTTACTTTTTTTATTGGAATATGATTTCCATAGTGTTATACCATAAATAGCATTGGAACGACAGACTAAGAAGAAAAATGAAAAACAAAAAAACAGAGAAGCAAAACATTTTAGCGTGTTTCCCAAATTTTCCACTTGACCTCTTTCACACTTGATGACACTTCAAATACGGCAAATGGTGGATAGTAATGAAACACATACCATGGCAAGAGAACCTGATGATAAAATTTGATCGAAAAGAAATTCATCGAAGCTCAACGACAAAGTAAATATTTGAAATCACTGGTTGAACTTCTTAAATCTTTTAAAAGGACCATATATAAATATGTGATCTATTATTCTATAAGAAAATGGTAGAAACTGAGCTGAAAAAATAATTATTGATAATTTCTGAAAAATATCGGTAACAATTGAAATGGTAGAGATGTGACGTCTCAGTTAGAAAACGCAAAACTATGGATGGTTCTTTATAAATGTTCACTCACTGATTTTCCAAGTGTTAGAACGTTTGATATATATGTTAAAAATATTGTGTTAAAAGATTCCATGCTGAAATAATATGTAAAACATTTGATGGATGTTAACGTGTAAGAAAACCTGAAGACGAAAAATAGGCACCTTTAAAATTAAGTTCTAATGTTGGCGAAGTGTTTTCTAAGTTGAATGGCAATTCGCTAGAGCTCTGGCGTTTGATGCCTCAGGCTCAATATTCCAATCCTGGCGGTAGCATGGATGTTTGTTAGTGGTTTGGAATCCACTTTAATCTGTAGGACCCTGTCTGTTTAGCTCTCGTGTGCACAAGATGATGGTAGAGTGACCAACCTAACCAATCTAAATTGAATGTGGATGCAGAGGCACCATTACAAGAAACACAATCTGGTAAATGATATCTGATAACAATCATGTCTTTATTTACGAAGTATCCTGATGCTATTCTAATGTGATTCCTGATACTATGGGTTGATGCTTATCTATTGGCTTTCAGTGGTATATCATATGTCAGAGAATTACAATGTGGGCAAGGTATATATTTTTATCAGTACTTTTACTAGCAAATTCTGGCTGTTACTAGCGATATCCGCACACTGCGACCTAAATACTGTTCATAGTTCTATACAACGTCCAAAAGAAATATATTTTTTTCGTAGTTAACTATATAACTTTGTTAGATATGAAAAAAGATAATAATATAATCCTCTAACTTCAGAATATAAGAATTGGCAGATTTCTTTACTTCTTTTGGAATCAGTCTTTCATTGAGGAAGGCCATTCGGTCTCAAAAAATACTTCTTAGAATTCAGTAAAATTGTCCACATCTTACTTTCCGAATACGAAAATTTTTTTATTCCATATCTTGATGATACTAATATATTCTGAATATTCTGAATTTTTTATATAAAGAATTTTTAGTAAACATTGAGCCAGTTCTACATTGAATCAAACTTGCTGATTTGCTCAAAGGGCGGACAAGGAGAAAAAAAACTTCAGATATCAAAATAGATTCCTTTCAAAATTTTCAATCTTCTAGGACAAAAACTTCTGTTCTTGTCTTTTTGGATTGGTTGGTTACTACCAAAGTATGTACGTGAATTTACAAGCATATTTGTTGATCTTACTGATTTTCTTAAAGAAAAACTTGAAAGGGAAAAATAAATTGAAATGTAAGTAGCTAGAAAGCATTTCTGGAATTAAAAAAAATAACAGAAGCCCCATTTTATGTGCATCAATTTTGAAACGTAAAGTTATACTTCAATATGTTACATAGAATACAGGATTGTATTTGTATTCTCGAAATTAAATGAAAAGGAAGAACATCCATTTTTTATATTTGAGTCGAAACATCAATCCACCTGAGAAAAATACAACACAACAGAGAACGAATTTTTATTTGCTGTAAAGATATTAAAGTGCTATTTAGAGTGACACTAGCCGTTTATTATACAAATGAATCACAATTATCTTTTATGGTTGTAGCAGAACACTGACCAATTCGAGAATTTTGAGATGGTCGTTATAGTCTCTGTATTATCAAGTTATTCATAGGAAACGAAAATTTCCTCCTAGAGCTAATAGCTTATATAAAGTGGACGAAAAATAATAAAGCTATCTTTTTATTATTAATAATTTCATTACCTCATATATAAGCATTATGTAAACTCCATTTCACCTCTATGAATATTTTTATTTCTGTAAAATGTGTTTTTCTCTTGGAATAAAAAGGATAGTTTGATGCCTGCCTACGTGCCTGTCTTGAAGTAAATTTCTTAATGTGTGTTTTTGGATAGCTTTACACAAGTGGATTTCAATTGGGTAAATCTCTGGAGGAGGTGGAAAGTATTCTGTAGCAGAAGGCTTATAGGGATAGATTAGCAACTTCCCTATAGCAAAAGGCTAATGTAGCAATGTAGAAACGTTCCTATAGCGACGGCTGACGTCACTATCTTTGGAATTACCGGTGTTTCTCCGGAGAAGAAGATTATAAAAAAATAGGCCTGTGTGAAGTGATCTTTTAAATATTTAATGTTATTCATTTGTGAATTCTATCATGCTTCATTACGTTTTATTGGATATCCACTCGTTTAATTTGCTTGAGATCTGCAAACTCTTCAATAAACAATGAATAGAGATAACGTTTATTATTATATAAATTTAATCCGACAAATCATTCAACAAAAGAAATAAGGCTTTCAACCTAGAAGCTTATGATTATTTTATAACAAAAGAAAACTAATACCACAATTATCTATTTTAATCTTTTTTTGGTACAAATTGTTTTTAGTATTATTTTTGCATTTGACCATTAAGAAATCAATTATAAAACTAATTAACAAATTATAACTGTATAATAAACAAAAATCAAATTGTGTGCAAGGTAACATGCGAAAAAATAAACATTCGAAAAATATTCGATAACAAACAATCGCGATAGTAATCTTTGTGGTGCATTGAACTTGACCCATCATATTTATGGTACAGATTTTTTTTTTTTTTTTTTTTAGATTTTAAAAATGATCTAAATAATTTGGGGAGAAATGTAAATTAAATTTGCGATTATTCTCCAATAGAAAAAATAAAATAAAAAAAAAAATCTAAATTCGGTTAGGGTTGGGATGTCATTTGTTCACATACATAAGCCAGCAGATTTTAATCGTACATGTTAACGTAAATTAATTTTAATAAACTTCTTTATTAAATTAAATTTATTAAATTTGTATTTTGTACTTCTTTGTATTCTAAATGTCCTTCAAAACTTTACTTAAAATGTAAAGTTTAATTTTTTTTTTTTAAATGCATGTTAAAGAGTTTTTGTGTTAACATTTTTAGATTATTTATTGCATTCAATAAATAAATTAATTATTAAAAAATAAGCAAAAAAGTTGGTGGTGTTTAAAAATAAGCAATAACTACTGAGAACATTTTTATCATAGTTATACGAGTTGGTATATGTGGTGCAACAATGCAGAAAAACCAATTTCATCATTTTGTAAAGGGAATGTTCTATGTTTGTGTCAGTAAACATGACCAATCTTCAATATTTCCCACAGGAACAGTTAGTGAAACTTTTTTCTTTACAAAGAACTTGTTGGAAATAGCTCTGCAATAAGCGATGAACTGCACTCACGTTGGATGGGTCGTAATGCTTTAGTTGGTCTTTGGCTTTTAAAGTCAAAAGAAAACCTTCCGTGCGAGTTATTATTAATGAATTTCAAAGAAAATTCATAATGTTTTTTTTTTTTCTTTTTGTATATTAAGCCTTTTTTCTGTATTTCGCAGCTTATTTTATTTGTTGAATAAATGCTACCTATTTTGATATTTTCTAATCAATAAAATATATTTTTAGAAAGTAGCGTTTAAGTATTGGTCCATTACATCAGTTTAATTTTGTATTCTATAGAAAATCCTGAATTAAAACTATTATTTTTATGAATTATTATGGAAGTATCGCATTGATTATTAAAATCGTGAATATTCAGGTTTACGCGATTATATATTTTTATGAAAAGCATCATCATATTCAGTTGATCACGATTACATTTTCATCTCTTAAATTTAATCTATCATACTCTATGACATTTTTTATATTTATTTCAGTAATATAATTGCTAATGTTATTAATCCTAATTGTTGTTGCAAAAATTTATTTAAAGAATTTTTTAATATTCCCTAGTAATTTAATGCACATTTTGTTTAATTATATTTTGTAATTTTAGAATGGTAGTCAAAGCTAAAAACACGTACTTCCTCATATATATTCATATATGTACAAAATACTTATATATATGTCAAAATATATGTCAATATATACTTTTACTGAAAAAATGCTACATATAATACATTTTTCCTCTGTAAATTCAATATAAATGTTCATATACATAGAGTCAAATTATGGATTTCATTTTATGTTATAAAACTAAAATAATATTTTTAATAATTTTTAAGAAATATTTAAATGTTTTTAAGTAATATTTTTTATAAATATGTTTTTTTTCTGATATGGCATCTACTTGTATTAATAGAATTGTAATCTCTTAATAAATTACGATATCTTAAACGTTTCGTTTATTTGTAATGGTCGAATGTTTTAAAATATTTCATTTAATAGCTTTTGATGCGGCAAAAGTAAAGATCTGATTGATATCAAATGAATGTTGAGGGGTTTTTTTGCATATATGAAGAAATTATCTGACTCCCAGCAAACAAAAAAAACAAGGGAAGCATTTAGATCAATAGAGTTAAACAGATACTTCTTGACATAAAATAATTAACATTATGAAAAATTCGTTTAAATCATGTATATTTGAAATTACATTTATTCAATTATATACTTAACAGTCATTTATTTTGTAATTTTGAATTCTTTCAGCACATACTTTCTTTTTTTCAATCAATTTAGTAAAGTTATTTTCATAATTTTATTTATTTTATAAATTAAAAAATTGCTAGTTCTGACTTTATCGAACTAAAATTCCCGAAAATAAAATGAGAAAACATGAAACATGAAACGAAAAGTAACGTAATGTTTCCAAACATGTATTTTACGACAATAGATGAGCTATCTGTGCTTACCTGTAAAACGAAAATAACTAATGATAATAAAAAAATTTATTAGACACATTTAAAGTGAAGAGTTTCTCTTGCAAATGAGGTATCGAATAAAAATACAATTTAAACAAATTAATTCTAGTGTAAAAAGCAATACTAGGCATATACTGGCATAGTCTATAGCCAATCATTGTATCGAGAAATCCTTTATATAATCCATCTGAAATAATTTGTTTCTTAAAAAAGATGCGTTTTTTATGGACCTTTTAAAAATCTAGTAAGTCACCGAAGCTGAATGGAAATATTTTATCCTGTTTACTTCGTTCCTCGAACATGCACTATATGGCATTCGTCTTAAGGAAAGCTGTCTTTCTTATTTTCGATACAGACATTGGAATTGTATGACCCCATATAGTTACTTATGAAAGTCCAATAGATTTTTATCTGGTGGTATACGTCATGTAGTTGTTAGACGGTACAAATTCCTTATTGCCATTAAATGAATAATTAAATATTTATATGTGATACAATTTCCAACATTTTTTTTTTTAATTTCATTGTCTAAGGTTGACTTTTGCAATTCTGGTTTAGTTATCCAACTTAAAAGTTATGCAGAACTAAACGTAAATGAAATTTCCCAGACTTTTTGATCTACCATCAAACAAAGTTAACCCTTAGGGAATAGTGGTTTTAAATACATAAAATAATTCTTTCTTTATATTGTTTTTCTTTCTTTTTGGTCGATTGCATTAAATAAAATTTTAAAAAATAACACCTCAACTATTAAATAAAGCTTACATTTATTTAGTAAATTATTGTTTACATAAATTGTTATTAAAGTTAATTATAAATGATTTTTTTTTCAGGCCAAATGTTACATTTTCTTATTAATGTATCAATTTTGAAAAATGTAACCTTATCATGATATTTTGGAATTTTAAAATTATTTTTAATATAACAGAGTGATGTAAGGAAACGATACAACATTAAAAAACAATTTTTCTTATGTAATATGATCTAGGCTAACAGAATTTAAAGTATACAAAAAAAAATTAAGTATTATTTTTTTTTTTAAACTGAAAATATTTTGTTTTTCATGAATATTAATTCCAATAATACAAATAAATATTTTACCTGTATACATTTCACTATTATGATCTCTTACACAATGCTTTTAAAAAGAAATTCTTTAAGACATTCTTTTAAAAAAGTTAAAACTGAATATATTAGCATAAAATAATCACTTTCATTTTAATTTTCTAAACTAAAATGAAAGTTGGTTTTTATCCCTACATATTCATGTGAACATCAAATAAATTACGCTTACGTCAAAATAAGTATGGAAAAGAATACAGTTTTATTCAAGTAAATTGAATAAACATTTACAGATAAATATTAAGCTAATTTATTGGAAGAATATTAGCCACGTTGAACGACAAATATTTATAAAATACCCTTGTGTTTCACATAGTGTGGGAAGCATATTTTGTGTACTCAAATGAAAAAGTAAAAAACGCTAAATGACGGTAAAAAGCTATATATATTAAAAATATAAAAAAAATGTTGGTTTTTAAAAAAGTGATATTTTTCATATATAGATTGATAAAAAATGAGTATTAAGAAAAAAAAAAATTATTTTTATTAAATATGTTCCTTTTTTTAACATTTTTATTTTTGAATAAAATATCTTGAATTAAACTAAAAAGATAAATATTTAAAAAAGAATCATTAATTATTCGCATTATTCGAATTTGCCATTATTCGAATAAATTCTTTCGCAATCAATATTTCCAAGAATTATTTTAAAAATAAAAAAAAGAATACTAAAGAACAAATTAATTTTAAAAACAGTTCTTGTTTTCAATCATATATTATAAGAAAATATCTGGTAAACCCTTTTATGGTACACAAAATTGATTGCTGTCCATTTATATTTTGTTACAAATCTGAAAACTGTCATCATTTATTTGAAAAATAAATTATTGCCTAGTAAGTAAATGTATTTTTATTAATGGGTTATAAAACCAAATTATTCAACCCATAAAAAATTTAAATACTTGAATGATGAGTTGGTGCTAAATCAACAATTATTTTTCTTACTTAAAAGAATGTTTTTTGACTATACAACTGCATTATAAATTTTATTATATCTTTTCTGCATTAGAAAACAATAAAAATAAATAAATAGTCTACAAAAATATTCTAAATAATATATTCTTAGTTAGCAATGCAAGATGGATCAATTATTGATGAAAAAATATATCTTATGTAGAGAAACTTTCCTTAAATTATTCTATCAAAAACCTTTTAAGAACTAGTAGCACTTACTCCAGGAATTTTAATGAAATGTATTTGATATTCTCAAAATTTATTAATTCATAATTTTTTAAATATGTAATTGCGAAACACAAAATTACCTAATGTATATAGCAATGTTTTTTATATTGTATTTCTTAACTAGTATTTTAATAAAGTTATGAAAGATATTTTAAACAAATGAAAAGTTATGAAAGATATTTTAAAAAACAAATTGTATTTCGTGGAGGATCTTGAAGCTCAATTATAAAAATTAGTCTTACAGATATTTAATGTCAATTTGTTTTCATTTCGAAATCTATTTCTTATCTACCTTTACCCACTCATAAAAACACAATACACTTTCAACAACGGAGTTTGTTTTTTTTTTTGAAGCTTTAGCTTTGTTTTAATTTTTGTCAAATTTATAAAAGCTTTTAAAACATCTTCCCACGTTTCAATTTTTTTCTCCCTTTGACGAACTTTTTATAAGTTCGATATTTTCTGTAGTAACAGTTCTTTAAGAAAAAAATATTTCTTTATTTTGTCCTTTTTCGTTGCAAATGGCAAGTTTCCAATTTTTCTACTAACTTCTATTCATTTAAATTGAAGAAGGCGATGTAACAATGAATACAAAAGAAAATGTTTTCTACTTTACAATTACGATAAATAGGCAAAATGGCAAGGCTTTGTGAAGAAAATTAAATAAAAAAAAAAGATCACTTCATTTTAACTTAGAATTTGTTTTCTAAAAATTTACAATCATCCGAATTTTTGACTGAAATTTTTAATTAGACTCATTTCATTTTTTTTTTTTATTTTAATATTTAGAAGAGAGAGATGGTGGATTTTAATTAAAATTTCTTCAATTTAAAAATCAATAAATGTTATTTTTAATTAATTTACAGTTATCACTAACTCAAGTTTTCTCAATTTGCTGAAGATTCATCTTATTTTTTAAAAATTTTAATTCAAAATTAATTAAAAATATACAAATTCCATTTCTCTTTATTCTCCTGATAAAATCGTCTCAAAATATATTTACGAATAAGATATTAATGAAATGCAAGTCAAATATCTTAGCTACTTGTCTCTAATAATTCATAATAAATCCATTAAAAAAACAAACAAAATGTATATAGTTAGAAAGTACAAAACCTTTCTTCAAATCACTCGGATTAAAAATTTATTATGTATCTTATATTCTCAACAACAGTCAACTAGAATTAAAGAGTTTTCCATACCAAAAAGCAAAAATACTGAGCTACAACAATCATTTTTGAACATGGATATAATTGATGATTATGATTGTCGAGTTGCGCTTTATGTTTTGTATAACAATTAAATACTTTTATATTACAGTTTGAGATATAAAATATAATTCAGATTATTGAATTAGGAATTCTAAATGTAGGTCACATAGTTATTGAAATTAATATTTCCAATAATACGTTTAATAGCTAGGAAGGTTTTATTATGTTATTTTCTTAGTTTATTGTTTGTTATGTATTATGTATGTTATTTTATTAGTTTATTATGTAGAAGGGTTTTTATATGTTATTAACGAAAACATAAAACATTTTAAAATTTTACAATATTACAAGATATTGTGAATTCTTTTTTTCTTTTTTTAAATGAAAAATAAGTGTCAAATAAAAATTTTCTGATCATAGAATATTTTATTTTAAAGGACATTTAGCTAGTAACATTTTCCCACCAGAAGATCTGTGGCATTTCATTATCAAGAAAGGTAAATGCATATTCTTTTGACAAGTACATAATTCCAACTTTTCACTCAAATTTGAAAGCAGTAAGCAGTGTTAGTTATATTACATGCAATTAGTATTTTGTACTAATGAGAAAAACCTGCTACTGTAATCTGATATCAGATAATCAGTGTTATAGATAATAAGACTTTTATGAAATTAGCGATTGTCTGTCTGATTGTCATTGATGAAATATGGACTCACCATGAGTTGTTGCATCGTGATTGGTGATAGATAATTGGCTTAGAAAAATGTTTACTCAATGAGAAGTGAGGGGAATTGACCCCCTACTCTTCTTGGTGGATTTTCTTAAAAGGTAGGTTTTGGGAGTAGAAAGTGGAGTCTTCTGCGACGAAACGACAAAGAGTGTTGTTTTCTCTTTTTCTCTAAATTGACAGAACAGACGGGAATTTCAGCCTGTTTCCAAAGTGATCCCCTTGTGGATTCGTATACCACGCTATATGATAATTAAAGTCTGCCGCAGACGACGTGCTTAAAATTCTCCGTAGACTTAAGAACTCTGATAATCTCCATCCTTGGAGTGAACTGCACTTGTAAAACAAATTTAATTTTTAATTTTTCATAAAATTATATTTATGTTCTGTAAGTATATATATATATATATATATAAGATGGTTGAAAATAAAAATTAAAGTTTTGCCATGAACTTGAGAGTGCCCTCTTCTTGAAGCAGTTATTAGACTAGTACTGGCCGAGACGTTACAAGCCCCAGATGATTTATGTAATGTCATTTACAAATAGTATTTCAAAAAATAAAAATAACAAAATAATCTAAAAATAGTCTATACAAAAATCCCATTTAATAGTTTAAAGTTTTCTAAACGCTTTGACAAGATTTTTCTTATTAGATATATTATTTTGATGTTATTTTTCTACTATAATAATTTAATTTCATTTTTCAAAATGCTTTAATTGCGCCCTGCTATAATATATTACGATTAACAAATCATTTGAGTTCTGAAAAAAAATTTAATCTTTTAAGTATATTTTAATTAGATTTGGATGTCCAATAAAATTGCATTTGAGTTAGAACAATTACAGATGTTGTAATCTGGATTAAAAACTTAATCTAACAGCTGTTGTTGCTGTTGGAAATATAATTACGCTTTTAGATTAAAAATGTTTAAATAAAAAAATGTTTAAATTAATAGAACTTTTAAAAAGCGGTATCATGGATTATATTAAATTAGCTTCTAAATTCGAATCTATTAGAAGTTTGAATTAAAAATTGATAATTAATTCTTTTTTAATTTCCAGCTGAATGTAAGTATTAGTCCACTTCAAGCATTTTTTTTAAATATTTTTTTAATAATTTTTTTCTTGGTTAATGCTATTAACATTGATGAATAACTTTAATGTTGTTCCTTATCCGATTATTTAACTCAAACATGTGTAAAAAATAAACTTATCAGCATATTTAATCAACAGGAAAAGCAACTACTTTGTTCGGAATTTCTATTATTTTATGGCCAATGATTTTACAAGTTTCTTAGAGATGCATAAAAGAAAATAAAAACATGCTATGCACTACAACGTAAAAATTTATAAAATTTTACTTCGTAGTTATAATAGTAATAAACAATAAAAAAATTATAGTATATTATAATGATTATTGATTTTTCATCGGTACTTTTTTTTTTTACATGAAATCTTGTCAGTTCCATTTGTGGAAAGATTTTGTCAACTTTTATTTAATCGTGCATATATTTCCCTCGATCATGATAATTATTTTATTGCTGCAAAATAAAACCTTTTAAGAGACAAATGAAACTAACTAGCTTATTGTTAAAAAAACTAACATATTATTGATTTGTGTGTTATTAAAATAATTAGAAGTCTGAAAATAAACGAAAAAAATTGAGAGAAAATTGTCAGTAAAATAATTCCAAGTAGGGAAAACTAAATTTAAAAGTTGTTTAATTATTCAAATTCCTGAAGTAGAATAGGTTAAAATTAATCTTATGAAGATAATAAAGTAAATATTTAATTTATCTGTCATGAAAGCACAGATAAATATTTTTTGTTGGAATTGCAGAAAATCGTAATGTGTTCACTTTATTTATTTCCTCGCTAAAGTTACACGCACGTAATTTTATAATACATTTTACTGCGCATTATCATTTTTATCGTTGATTCTTTTTGAGACTATTTAAATGTGAACTTGAGCTTTGATCTATGAGGTTCATGTTCATGTAAACCGAAAACAGATTATTTTTCTACGAAATAGTGTTACTTTAATTGCTGATTGTAAAATATATCCTCAAACAGATAAAATTAATAAATACATGTTACAATAAACTTGTCGTATATTGAGTTGCAAATTTTTTTTCCATACACATTTTTGGGACTCATTGAAAACGTTTTTTTCAAACTTCAGAAATATTTTCTGTAATTGTGAAAATAGTTAAGTTATGCAAAATCGTTGGAATTAATTACCTATTTAAGGATTTGATCATTGTTAATTTTTTTTTATTCTGTAAAATTGGAGAATGTACTTTTTCTCGTGAACATTTGTCGTTAAGCAATTCAAAGCTACTGCTTTTTTTTTTTAATAACAAAACTTTTCAAAAATATCAATAGGCCAAAACTAATAAGAAAATAAAATAAAGGACTTTGAGAAAAAAATTTTAAAAATTAGGACAAAAATTTATGTAATTTTTAAAATATATCACACTCAAAAATAAGTTTTATTTCATCTGTTGGAAAATGGATATCAATCAAAACGTGAAAACTCAAAAATAAAATTTAATTTAAATTAATAAGTTCGCGAAATAGAACTTAATTCTTTGAATAGATTTTTATGTAAAATACATTAATAAATCATTGTATAATATAAATTAAAAATAATAAATTATATTTCTTAAGTAGCTGATGTTGAAATGATTCTGCCTTCCACATATAATATTTCAGAAATAACTTATTTAATTGAAATAATATATTGCTGATTTATTATATACAATTATAAAAATATAAATTAATTGAGAAAATTTTGTTATTTTTTTTTTTTACTTTCCATATATCAAGATCTAATGAAACAATTTCAGAAAAACTAAAAATTAATATTCACTTTTTGAAGAGAGGATTAATAATTTAAATGAAATGCGTAACTCAAGGCAATTTGAAATTCATGAATTATAATATCTGAATAATATTGAGCTAGATTGCTTATAAATAAACTAAATAAACAGTTTTATGGTATATGCATAATCATACCATTATAATGAAAATAAAATTACCTTTTTAATAATGCTGATAATTGACTTCCATTATACTCATTATAATAGTTGTATAAAAAGTAAAAATAGACTAACTTTAAGACAATTTTTGTGTATTTGTATTTTGCTATATAAATTACTGCTTTAAAACTCTTCATTTATAAATATAAAAAAAAAAAAATTAAAATATATTAGCCATTTTTTCACAATGATTGGAATGCTTCATTTTAATTCATGTCCTTTGAATTTAAATTATTATAAAATTTTTATGCATTCTTATCGAAGTACATTCAACAAATATTTTTCAAGTTTTGTGAAATTGTAACGCTTCCGTATACTTAAAAGATCCTCTCTATCACAATAAAATTTTTCCATCTACAAGATATTGAGTAAAATTAATCGTGTTTAAAAAACTGCACTTTTCTATTTGCGCTACATTCCGGCAGTTTAAATTTCTTAAGTATGCTATTTTACTTTTACACATTTCACATTTTAATTCTTATGATTTTTTTTTTTTTTTGTAAATTTAGAATCATTGAGAATTTTAATTTTGAACAGTTTTTGATTTCATAAAAATGAAATTTTTTTCTTAAAAATTTGTATCTCAATCACCTGAAATATTTTAAATAAATAATTGGTGGATTTCTCTTCCCATTGATCGTAACTTTAATAAGCTGAGTGATCGAACAAAAAGTAAACATTTCAATTGTTTATATTTATGGATATAAATTGTTTATTTTAGAAATTTTTATTGCTATATTTGTACACCGTTATACACTGAATAATTTTTAAATTGCTTTAATTTAATGTAATTTTTTAAATTTTATCTGAATGGCCTGGAAATATTTCAAATAACTATTTGACACATTTATCGTTATTGACCATAGACTTTTAAACTGACTACGCCATACAACAAGAAACTTTTTTTCAATTGTTTATGTATTATTGATATGAATATAAATTGTTTATTTTCACAATTTTTATTTCTTTTTATTTGTAATACACATTCACTGAATACTTTTAATTTGCTTTAACCTAATATATATATTTTTTTCAAATTTTATATGAATAGCGTAGAAATTTTTCAAATAAATGTTTAAGAAACTTCTCATTATTGATCATTCACAAACTGATTAAGTCAAACAGGAAAATCTTTCAATTTTTATATTTTATAAATATGAATATAATTTGATTATTTTCATAATTTTTATTTCTTTATTTTTACATTTTCTGAATATTACTTCACCGAATATTTTTAATTTTGCATTCATTTGATGTAACAATTTTATTTTAATTTTATGCCTACTTATAAAACTGAAATATATGGGGAAAAAGTAATTCTTACTTGATGCTCATAAATCACTTACAAGAATGCCCTGCATTAATATAATTGGTAGTTATTATTGTTTATGTAATTAATTATTATAAATTTATTAAACGTTTAATGAATAACAATATTTTTATTAATTAAAAAAATATAAGATATTTTGGAACTTTTCTCACCTGTGGTGTTTTCTTAAATTGATTAAAAATTATATTTCAATCAAAAATTCAATCTTTTTTCAATTCTATCTAGATAAAGTATTCGATTTGAGAGGATCATTTGATGTTTTTGTCTTTGTGCCTTATTATACTAAATATTCTGGGTGCATGTAATATTTGTTTTTACAATTTTGATATTCAATAAAATTTCAAAGCAATAAAATAGTAAATATATGTTGCTTCAATTTTAAAAGAATACATAAATTATTTTCGATCAATTTTCTTTACATACTTATTCAAAGGATTTTCTAGATACATTTGAATCTTAATCTAATCATTATTTATATCAGAAGGATTCATGAAGGAGCCCATTCCACCTTCCCTCTTACCAGCTAGTAGAATCTCTGCTTATCAGTTTTAACGAACACCAAATAATGTATAAAAGGGTAAAAGATAATCCTTTAACGAAATTAAAACAGAAATATTTTCATTATAAAAGAAAATTTTGTTTCCTATCACAGTTTTAAAAGTTTCATAATATTCCAAAATCATTGAGTAGCTTCATTTTTCTTACTTTTAAGCATTCTATTCGTGTGTCTGGATTCATTATTGCTAGAATAAGCAGTACACCTACATAAAATGCATATATTAAAATTATCAGTTAGAAAATAACAGTAATATATCGTCTAACTAGAATTCTAACACTTGCATACTTAATTGTAATATTTAAAATTGAAACAATAAAATTTCTTTTAAAATTAAATTTCATTTTAAAGTCTTAAGTAACTTTTTTCTTTTATTTAAACGAATAATTGATTTCTTACGTAATACTGAATAATTCTATTCCTTTAAATTAATTCTGTTAAATACATTTATTTGAATGCAACACAGAATGTCAAATTAAAAATTACGTTTTACTCTTTTTTAGTAGATTCAAACCAATGAAAATATAATGTAGGAAATAATGATATCTATTTAAAAACAATATTCATGTAGGTAAAAGTATTTAAGTGTTTAAATTAGATTAAAGTCAAAAAAATGTATTCTTAATATAATAAAATGCCTATTAATCATTTTCAGAATATTTTTCTTTAATCCTCAATATATTTGATCACTTAAATATTTAGGTTAGCACTAGTTAACCTAAATATAGACTCAGTTATAATTGTATTTATGTTGACTAGCATAATTGTTCTAGATTAGCATAGATTAGCTAGATTCTAGACTAGCATAATTGTATTTATGTTGTGTCACGAAATGAATCTTTAAAATATTTCAAAATAAAAAGATGCTTTTCATAAAAGGTACATGAGAAACTTATGATAAATCATATCGTAAACAGAATTTGTATATAAGCAATTAATTGAAAATTGTT